>WWET01004352.1:29036-55523 GCA_011038615.1 Limnodynastes dumerilii | reverse complement strand
AGATAGATAGATAGATAGATAGATAGATAGATAGATAGATAGATAGATAGATAGATAGAACTCTTGATATTAGTATTGATACATAACAGAAATATATTAGCTACATTTGCTGCACAGTGGCATTTCACCCAATGCCGTGGCAAAGGGCATGGCCCATGGTGCCCCAGCAACTCACTCTGCCACTCAGGCTGAGGTCAAATAGCCAGCAGCTCACACAGAAGGCGGCAGCATCAGATAAAAGATTTAGCGGGTGTCATTCACATAAACAGTAATGGTTATATAGGGCTCCTATGGAAGCCCTGTAGGAAAAAGTAGGTTTAATTGAATGATGCAGACATAACATACATGCAGCAGCATTGATAGAAACAGATTTGGTCCTACTGTTTATGTGTATGACATTAGTCAGCTGAAAGTGCCACGTAGGAAGAGGGAGAAGAAGATAGCAAAGGTAAACAAAGCTTAGAATAGTTTATTAAAGAGAGAAGATGTGGATAGAAGGGGCAGATATGGAAGCAAAACACACATGCAAGAGGCAGTAATGGAGGCTGGTCACTTGCAAGGGGCAGAAATGGATGTTGGACAAACATGCAATGGGCAGAAATAGTGTCTGGCAACGCACACGCAAGGGGCAGAAATAGTGACTGGCCACACACACACACGGCAGAAATATTGGCTGGACACACATGCAAGGGCAGAAATGCACGACTGGGCACATACAAGAGGATAAAAATGAATGGCTGAACGCATATATAGTATAGTTTTAAATAAATAACTGGGCAGACTGGATGGGCCATGTACCTCTTATCTGCTGCCACTTTCTGTTTCCCATCATTCTGGTACTGATTGATCTTCGTTTCAACTATACAGAGGATCCTTTTCCATAACTGGGCTTGCTTTATTTTAGAAGGCTCTTGACAAAGTTTAATCTGACCTTTCTACTCTTGATGCTTATTAATGTGGTGAACCCTCTGTATTTGCTCTCCTGAAGTCTTCACTATATGGTAGACATGGATAATGACATGCCTAGCTCCTAGAGAGTGCAAATGTCACACTTGAAATCTATTCCAGACCTTTTTCCTTCTTAATTAATAAAGAAATACTGAAACAGCCCACACCTGTCCATGAAACAGCTAAATCATTTGTCTAATTACTTTTGATCCCTTCAAAGTGAGGAGGCTACATATTAAACAGCCGTAATTCTTACTCCCATTCTCCAATTTACATGTGAATACCTTCAAATTAAAGCTAAAAGTCTGCACTTTAAAAAACACATTTTTATTATATAACTTAAGTTTAGATAAATTGAGAAATTGCTAAATTAGGTAACTGATGGGAAGAGCAGACGACAGCCACACAGTCTGGATTTCATGTTATCACAGCTTGGTTTAGCACCGTGCATTGGATTTTGAACACATGAGCTCAATTAGATATACCCAGTTCTTTAAATAGTGCAATGGTCATTATTACCATGGTGATCAATGCTTTCGCAATAGGTATCACTAAAAGCTAGTAGAATAAAATTGCACTCACAATAATATAACCAATTATGTATGTCTTCCTAGATGCAGCAGAGAACCATATTAGAGTTTGCTTTTTATTCTTTATTTTTTTGCTTAATTCTCTCTAAGAAAATAGGTCTGAATGTTAAAAATGTATTTCAAACCACAGGACACTTAAACCTTTTTTCTTATTTATAAAGTAACTTCCGCTGCTCTACACATATCTTAATGGAGGCTCCTTCAGGACAACAGCTGGGACGGTTCAGATACTCCAAAAGCTAGACATTGTACATAGAGCCAGAATAACAGTAAGCTGATCCTTCCACTCACTCTGCCAGCAGAATCAGTTGGCAGCCTGAACACGTTCATAATTTCAGTGGAAAAGGTGCCACCAACGCCAACCTCGGTTTAACTCCTGGAGAAGCCCAACTCCCAGCTTGTACCCATACTATTTTATTAAGTGTAACAATTGCATCCTATCTCCAAGTGCAAACATTCAGTGGACATATAGGATGAATTAAATAAATAGCAACATGATACTGGTTTTATCCCAGTTATATTGCATTGTCTATATACAGCTGGTGCTTTACAAGCATGTAAACTGGAAGTCTGCAGAACAGAACAGACGATAGACAGCGTGTCAGGAAGAGGTGCTGCCTTCCAATCATGATATGGGAATTTAGCACTTACATGCCAGAGCTCTTTAACATCTTGTATCATCATGTGATTAACATTTCTGCCAGTAAAGGTATCAGGCAGCACAGTTAATCTCCTCTCTTTTTACTTGATCGATGAAATTTAATATATCCCCTCCCTTCTTAACTGCAGCATGTGAAGGGCCACATCCTCGGGGTATACCCAGGATATCTGCCAGAGACCTTTGGCGCTACTCATCTTTCATTATAGCAGGATAGATCTGATGCAATGTAATAGAAAACCTAAGACTACATGTCCACTAGCATACTACTAATTCGCACATTAATATTAACCCATTAAAACTTGTGTCATTATTTTTTATGTTTTGAGATGAAAAAAAACCCTGCAAACACCAGCTATATTGGACTTCCTCTGCAAAAAATATACATTGGCAGCAATGGAGAAGATTGGCAGAGGTTTTGGTTGTAGTATAGTGCCAACATCCTGAAACAATCAGATAGGGTAAACTAAATTTGAATTTTGGCAATAGTTTCTCCCCTGGATCCCCATTTTAGAATTAGCAAAAGAGCATACTAAGGACATTTTCTACTAAATCCCTTTAAAGACTTAGTTTGAGAAGCTTGCAAACAACTATTGAGAAGTTCTGGTATGACTAGATTTTCAGGATTTAGCAAACAGAAGGATCAAAGTACAGGGTTTCATCCTGCACTACCAAAACATTTAACTACACTGTCTCAAACTTATGGCTGACATACTGTGATACCATAAAAACTGTATGTGGATTGTAAGCACAGAGATGCACTTTGTGAAATGAGTTACTGCTGGAGTGAGCCACAGAAGTACTATACAGGCAACACATTTTCCTTACTGCCCTTTCTAATATGGCCATGGTTAGGCCATTGTCTTACTGAAGGGAGACAAGTGAATGCTAGCTTTGAACATAATGTGCTAGAATTGTTGACATATTTATTTTTTTGGTCCTGAGGGACAGACATGGTTCATTTGTTTGTCCTTACACAGAGCTCATTTAATCCTGGCTGCACAGTCACAAATGCTGCAGTCACATGTTTATATGTTTCATTACATAAAGAAGCCTGGCTTTTTGTTACTAATTACTTCTAGTAATTACTTTCTAGTAAGTAATTACTTTTTGCAAACAAAGAAGTCCAATACAAGGATTATGGCTTGTATTCAGAGTACCGGACATAACACATACGTCCGGTGTTTAGCGATTTTTACTACTGCGCATGCACAGTAATTTTTTAACAATTTAACAATTTTTTCTTACGTAGATTGCATAAATGCGGTCTTTCAGAAAAAGAAAAAGATACGTAGATTACGTTAAAAAATTACTACAAATGCATGCGCAGTAGTAAAAATCGCTAAACACCAGATGTGTATGTTATTTGTCTGGTACTCTGAATAGAGGCCTATGTTCTACTTGCTGCACTTGCAAACATTATAACTTGGGTAAAAAGGGAAAAACTGTCATTTCCCAACAATAATAGTATTTTATTACCATTATTTATTATTATTATTAAAAACTTAAGTATTACATATTTAAAACTTTGGAGAATTGCGGATAGCCCTCTTCTTACAAATGTCATTACAGCATGCTTACTACACCTTTTAGTTGGCTTACAACCCATTTTGCCAAGTTTCACTTGGAATAGTCTGTTTTTTAGCATTTGTTTAGAATCTTTTAAATACTTTGTGAGCAGCCAAACCCAATAAGGACATGTAATTCCAGAACAATACACATCCTGTTCCATGCATTGCTTAACCAAGTCTCCTGGCTAGCTACTTGGGCCTCACCCACTGAAACGTGTATATGCACACTAGTTAAATAGTCATCAAATTTACAATACAAGAAACAATTTAAATAATTTCCATTTGTCTATCAAATATTTGTACAATAATATACAGTGGTGATTAAACAGGAAAAAGTTCAAACTGCTATGCAATTAAATATTATTATTTTTTTATTTTAAACCACCAGAAAAGGTCTATATATGCCAGTGGTTACAATAGCTGTATTGATGGGCCAGAGCCTACTAGTGAAACTGTTAAAACAGCTCCTACGGTAGATCCAAATTAACAAAATATTTGGTCTCCACTGAGATGTAAGACCAAAGACAGCAATTTCCAGCAGTGTTATAATAAAGATTATTACTCCCTTAAGCTAAATTACCACCCTAACTCTCTAGTGAATACAAACACCTGTGTTACGGTTCAACATTAAGAAACAAAAGTAGGCTACCAAAAACTCAGTCTGCATGGTAAAGCAGATCATTAGGAGGAACCTGTCAAGGAAAATACCCCCAAAATGAAAAACCCAAACATCATAATTATAGACATTAGTAAAACTAATTGTACCGCAGAGGCCGCTGATCCGCATGAGACACTTAAAGTAGGCTTATGGCAGCGTGACTGCTGCAATGTCTGCATAATAGAGAAAAGGTCTGGTGATGGCAGACACATCAGCTGTCATAGCTACATGGAGTATAAAAGAGTCCAGCAATTCACAGTTTGAAACAAAGTAAGACCAACAAGCAACTACTTATAGCCTGTAAGTTCTGAATGAATGAAATGATGGAGCAAAATTCTCCACTACTCACACAGTGTTGAAAGGTCTATAAACCAGAGCACAGTCTTTTAAGGAGATAGGACTGCTACTTAGTAAATAACAAGTAACAGGGCTATTCATTTTCAGAACTTACAGGCTATAAGCAATTGCTTGTTGGTATAATTTAGAAATGATAATATCAGATATCATTTTTTGGTGTAAAGTTTAGCGCCAATACACATATTGGGCCGGATTCAGACTTAAGAAGGAGCTTGAAATTAAGGACCTGATTCACACTTAAGAATCTTCTTAAAATAAGAACTTAAAGTCACTCCTGGACAAAACCATGTTGATTGCAGGGGGATTAATTTAATTGTATTCTTTGCATGCAGGGATATATCTTTGAATTGCTTACTGCACACAGATACTGACCAGCTTTACTATAACACTGTTATTTAGACTTGGGCTGGGAAACATCACCTCTCAACACTAGTACTGTTTGCAACAGATGAAATTTGACTCCCCTGCAATCAACATGGTTTAGCCCAGGTGTGACTTTAAGTTCTTATTTTAAGAAGATTCTTAAGTGTGAATCAGGTCCTAAGAGAGGAAAAGTTACTCCTGGGCTAAACCATGTTGATTGCAGGGGAGTCATATTTCATATGTTGCAAACAGTATTAGAGTTGAGAGGTGATGCTTCCTATCCCAAGTCTAAATAAGAGTGTGATAGTAAAGCTGGTCAGTATCTGTGTGCAGTAAACAATTCAAATATATATCCCTGCTTGCAAAGAATGCAGTTAACTTGACTCCCCCTTAAATCAACATGGTTTTGCCCAGGAGTAACTAAGCTCCTTCTTAAGTCTGAATCAGGTTGCAAACTACTTGGTATACATTTCTTCTATGTAGAGTGGAGGCAGCAGCTGTACCCTTATACACTGTTTGGCGTAAGCACATTTACTTCTTTAGCGTGAATGTTTATATACAGTGCTCAGCACTCAGGATATTATAGTGCTGCTCACAGTCATAAACAACCTGCCAGCAGCTTGACAGCATGAAGCCACAGTTCTTTATTGTAAATTAACATGAAATCCCCCCTTCCCCATCAGCACCTATAATGCATACTTTGAATATGAATTGGGGGATGTTAGCCTTGGTAACTAGGTATTATATTGCAAAATTACACAAATTTATAACAGAACAGGAACTCACCTCAGAGGCCTCCTGCTTTTTGTCAGATAGGTTATCAGACATGCATTCCTTGTGCAGCAAATTTAAAATTTCTTGGTCATCTCCATATTCATTGCTGTCTTCCCCTCTGGTTTCTAAATTAGTAGACTCTAGTGCATCCGTGTCTGTTACAGTAACTTCCACTGTTTCCTGGTAATTTCCACTGACACTGTTCTCTTGCATCCAGTTACTGCTTTCTTTTGAGTGTCTTACATACTCCCTTTGCCTACTGTGTGACATTATTGTGGATGAATGGCTGTTTGAAAGGGAAGTAGATTCATAGGTACAGTCTGTAAAGTCGCTCTCTTCCTGAATAGTGCCTCCAATAGCCATCATATTAGGCACAGAAACACTCATTCGATGACTAAGGACATGTCTCTTCCGGATAGCTACTATTTTCTCAGAGCTTTTCTTGGTTTTCTTAATCATAAAGGTGTTACGAATAGGGCGAGTCTTCTCCTTGAAGGACCCCCAAACTGATGGCTTATCCAACTCCATTAGAAAACGTCTGTAGTTTAATTTTGTCACTAGCTATTTCATTTCACCTGCAATAACATAAGAAAAGAATGTGAGAAACAGAGCAGATTACAAGTGTAAAAACAATCTAGAATATCAGCATGAGCAATCAAAATGTCAACAGTTGAGTATTATGTTTTTATTACATATATATTACAAATATATATTTACATGTCTGAAATTTTTTTATAAGCCGCCTGCGTTACATTAAGTTTACAGATGTTACAAGCAAATACTAACTCAACTGTTGACATTTTGACCTGTCTTCATTCTGACTCATCGACATTTTGACTGTTGAAATTCCATACCAGACCACAGACTACTGCTAAACTTGTAATAATGTGCTACAATGCAATATTCTGATCTTTTTCCAATTATTATATGAAAATAAAGTAAAACAAGCTTTCCAAAGAGTGAACTTCTTTGGTGCTTCAATTTGAAGGTATATTAGATCTGGTAATATGATTTGGTGAAAAATAAAATACAAAAAGTTTATCTGTACTTCTATGAGAAACCCTATAATTTGTATGACAATACATTTATCTGGAGATTTTTCCTGTGGAACCACCTGTGAATGTCACTTCATCCCAGGTCTGACCCTTTTTACCCATAGCAGCAACTTCTATGCAAGCGGATCTTCACTAAAGAAAACAGATTTCTCATGCCTAAGATCATACTGTTTGCAATGACTCCAGGTTATTCCAATCCCTTTTCCTCCCTGCCCCGATTCTCCTAGAATTACATTTGGCCGCCTGGTGGCTCAGTGAGTAGCACTTGTGTCTCACAGTGCTGAGGGCATGAGTTTGATTCCTGGACTAGGCCTTATTTGTGTGTAGTTTGTATGTTCTTCCCGTGTATGTGTGGGTTTCCTCCAGGTGCTCCGGTTCCCCTTCCACACTCCAAAAACATGCTGGTAGGTTAATTGGCTGCTGAATAAATTAACTCGCATCTGTGTGTGTGTTAGGGACCTTAGTATGTAGCTCTAATGGGACAGGGACTGATCTCAATGTGAACTATTCTCTATAAAGCTCTAATAATCCGATTGTGCTATATAAAATAAATAAATAAAATCTGTCTATACTAACACAGCATTTCCTCCTCTTAATGGTATAAACTCTGCTAAATTCTATTATATTTGCAGATCCTTAACTGGTTGTTGTCTCTAGACTTTCCAATGGTGGGTTTCTGATGTCTCTCCCTATCTTTTCATGAAGAAGAGAGCAAGAGACTCAAGAACTATGTTGTGCTGTACCTACGAAGCCCTCCCCTCGGTCGTCCGTATTTAAGCTGCTAACCGACTAAACCGTACCCTAACTTTTCTCAGCGTAACCGCGGGCGTCCGTAGTCTCCATGCGTATTTTCGACGCTTGGCACGCCCATACTGTACGATTTACATGCCTCACCCCGCCCCTGAAGCATAATTACGGGTGCCGTATGTTTAGCACACCCCTTCATGTGTTGTTACGAAGCTGGTACACTCAAGGCCCATATGCTCAGTGTTTCTTTGTGTAACATCGGTCGTGCGCATGTGCAGTAAGTACTAAAGGGCTCTTTTATGCCTACGCAAAGCCTAAAAACACGGGCGAGCGTAGGTCTGGATCAGGCCCTTCATTCTGTCTGTGTTGTGATTTGGGTCGGGAGCACTTGCCTTGGCACAGCTTTACTGTACATTGGCTACATCCCTCCACAAGCCTCTCAGAACGCAAGCCACTAAAGCTGGAGCAGTGCTCAGATCTGTATGGGACTCAGATGCTTGGTCTACCATCCGGTTCTGGAGTTTGCACTGTTACTAAACACGCAGAGAAACGTCACCTCTGGATCGGGCCCAATGAATTAATGTTTAACTGGAACACAAACAATGAAGTGCTTGTGTGTAGTAACAAATACAGATTACAGCATCACATATGGCCTGATATTTGCCTTTACCAGTATCAGAGACTATGGTAATATTACACAGGAGGAAACAGAATAAAAATGTCAGTCCTTGATGTATAATAAGAAGAGAGATTCTGTCCAGTATTTAAGTCACCTGTTTGGTATCTATGTTGTATGGTAAACATGCTGCTGATGGTACCAGAGAACCCCTTATTACTTGGCTTCAGTGTGAGACTTCACCTCCCCCCATCCTTTACAGGTATATTCTGAGTGAGCTGCAAATGAGCTAGTAGCTAGTGCACAGTATAGAAGAAACATTACCAATGCAACATAATATGAAACTTTATAATCATGTTGCCTTTCAAGCAGCTGAGCTGCTATCACTGTTTTAGGTCATATGTTCCAACAACACACCTGACATCCTGTATCACTGATATAGTAATCACCACTAAGCAGGAACAGCCTTCATTTGATGCTCAGTAGAAACAAGTCACATACAGGACAAGAACAGATAAAATACAGTAGGACATTAACAGTGAGTAAATACCAAGAAATCTTAATAAAACATACAGTATTGTACACTGCTTCATACTCAAAGTGAAAAACAATCATACATAGCAGTGACAAGGTCTACCTTATGTGTTTTTCTAACAGCCCTAAATGCTTTCATTTATTGGTGGTGCCTCTCAAGTGCAGGGTTGGAAGGGACACTGTAATATATAGTCACAGTGTTATGACGTATGCAGCACTTAAGCATCCTTTATTATTACCTTAATGACATTTGCCTTTGTTTACACAGGGTGGATGTGTACAGTGAAAAGGTAAAGTCTATTGTCTATTCAGGCATTACAATTAAGAAGTTACCAGGAATCAATTAACTAATTTTATGGAACTAATGCTAGGATTTAACACTTTGTAGCCACAGATGAGAGTTCATACTGTCAGAACACTAGGCAACAAAAATAACATTGCTAGAAATGTTATTTATGTTTTTTTTGGTTTTTTTTTACCTTGAGCAGAAAATTTGACCTTGAAAAGAATGAATGTCAAATAAAAATTAGGAGTCAGACATTCCACATGCAGATGACTAAAAGGGAGTAATCAGGCAACAAACATGCTTATAGATTATGCAACATGCACCAGGCACTGACACGCTCTTTATTTTATAGGCATGACTTAAAGTTTATGAAAATTTCTAGCATCATATCAACATTAGAAGTCCTTGTCCATGTGACAGAAGTTATGTGTTGCTTTACTTATCTAGCTATTAAAACTAACAGCCGCATTATTACATCCAATTTATCCCAGTTTTCTTAGCATTTGGATAATTGGCAGATCCCCTTTCTGTGTCACCATATGGGAATACATTGTAACCCTTTCAACAGAGGGCAGGACTGCTAGTCTTCTTATTACAAGTTGCATTTTCCATCTCCTAATGATTACCATTCTGAATTTATAGTTGTGTGGCTTTTGTGACCCTATAAATTGCATGTCCCTTTGCACCTTCTACTTGGGGATCAGACTGTAAGAGAAAGAGGATGAGCAGGTCATCTGGCATTTCTGGCTTATGCCAGATGGGACAATAGCCAGCGCTGATGAAGGGAGCGGACAGTCAGTAGGAGCAATAGCTATTCTCTGCTCCTTGTAGCTTTGCAGCATCACTAGTAACACGACATCACAACACTGCAAGGGGCTGAGCATCACCGTGCCTCTGCAGAGGAAGGGCAAAGCGTACCCAGCTTTTCATCAGCAACAAGTTGCTAAGGTTAATTAAGGCCCCTGACTTTTACTAAACAAAGTATAATTAATGTATATAAATTAAAAACAGACACACATTTTATAAATTTATCTCTCTAAATATATATTATATAGTTTGTCTGATTTGGCCCGTCGCCTACCTATGACTGGTGTATAATCTGCTGTAAACTGTGCTGAAATTTAGTTTCAGACCGTCAAAAAATATGCGGCAGCGTCACTTCCCCTTTAAAGCTTTCTTACCCTTCAGATCATCCAGCGAGCGGGACTGCGGTCAGAATATGACGTCCCGCGGTGGCTGAGACTGGGATATAAAGTCCCGCGGTTACAGCCTGTGACCGCAGGACTTCATTTCCCAGTCTCAGCCACCACAGGACGTCATATTCTGGCTGCGGTTCCGCTCGCTGGATGATCCTGAAAGGTAAGAAAACCTCAAAGGGGAGAGGGGAGCTTTCCCCATGTACAAGATGCACTTTTAATTTTGGGACCCCAAAATTAAGGTGCGTCTTATACAGGGGTGTGTCTTGTACATGGGGAAATACTTGCATCTTATTACATAGAGGATTATGATGGCCGGTGTAAGAAGGCCCCCAAATACTAATCATTCATAGCCATCAGTTTTCTATGGGTGTGATTTCCACTGTACTTTGATGACCAGGTGTACCCAAAATAGAAGCTCACACAATGTAGAAGCACTGTACCTTGCAGAGAGAGCAGAGCATTCCAACGGCAGGCCAAGTACAGAACCAACCATCCATAGAAAAGCATGCCAACTGTAGACTGTAGATTTACACCTGTCTGGTATAAGTAGCAACGTCAACACTACAAAGATGTGCCCTGCAATTATACTGTGTGAGTAAAAGGAAGGTGACGTGAATCAAAGCAGTGATAGCATACCGCTGGCACAGACAACCATAAGGACGGCCATAAGCAAATAATGACAATACCAACAAGATAAAAAGTCTCTCTAACTCCAATGATGGGATGGGCTGTAGGAAAAAAACTATACTCTATTCAGAGGGTATGTATTCCACTTCCAACTAGTTAATGTAAAAAACACAAAGATAAAACATTATGAGCCTCATTCACAGTTAAGAGTGAGTCAAGTGCAGAAAAATCCGCACCTAACTCCCTCTACAAGCCCCTAATCCGCCCCTCGTTTTCAGGCACGTTATGGCACTTACTGTGCCATAGGGCTACCTTATTTAACCGTGCAACGTCCGACTAATCTAAATCCCTCCCCCACCCACTTCTTCCTAATCACGCCGCCTCTTTCTACTTAAAGTACTCTGTGTGGTCTATAAAGACTGCACGGACGCAATCTATGTACTGAACTGGTACGTAGATAGTGTAAATGACCTACTACACAAGCATTGTAGGTCATTCAGCAAACTATGCACTTAAGAAGCACAAGCTGTGTTCTAGCCCTATATCGCTATATCGCTAAAGATAAACTTTACTATATACATTTGGTGAAAAACTGATAAAATATACAAAAACAGCACAAGAATAATCTATAATAGGTAAAAATAATAATAATAATAATAATAATAATAATAATAATAATGGTAATTTGTAAACAAGTGGGTCACTCCATACTAAAGTGCACAAGATGGAAAGTATATCCAGTCCAAAGAGGCACCCTGATGTCTGCGTGTGTGTGAGTGTGTAAGAGTGCGTGTGTATATAAAAATAAAAAATACAACATGTATGTTTAATGTCCTGTTCACAAGCATATGACACGATCTTAGGATGACACCAGGCGACCCTAGCTCTGACTAGGCAAGGGCCAACTAGTTGCCACTGGTCGACCAGCTCACAACCACCATCAGCCTTTATATGCTCCTCCCAGCACTACAAACCAATTACACCCTTGTGGTTTACCTATAGATGTTCTGTGAGTTGGGCTGTGGGGTAAATTATGCCGATTAGTACATGCACAATTGGTTGTTTATTAAAACGGATGTCAGACTGAACATCCAGGTCTCTCACATCTTGGGTTAACTAAGATAAGAAGCCTGTCCTGAGAGACATTAAAACTCTATTTACTGAACGGTGTTGGTTGGTTTGGATTGGTTGTGGTATCACAGGGTTTTCCCTTTGTTTCTGTATATATTCCCCCTGCCTTTCACGCACCTTTTCCCATTAACCTATAATTTGATTTGAGCCAGCACCATTTTGTGTAACTCTCATTCTACATTACACTGGATTGATGAGAGAATACGGCCTGCGGACTTCCTATTGTTCCCTGAGGCCGCAATGGATTGGAATGAAAAATCTAGATTGAACTAATCTAATCCGGAATAAGACAACAAATTGAAACCATTCTTATATTGATGTTTTTGTACTGCTACGAAGACAGTCCTGCCACAGAAAGACACTAGTTTTGTCATAAACATTCACATTTCTGATCTTAATAACATGCTTTTAATTGGATTCTTAACAGCACTTGACCTGTAAAGCGATTTCACCAGTTTAATGTCTATATAAATGAAGACTTGGACTTTACTCAATCCCTTAAGTGCTAGAGGTTGTCTTGGAGCACCCGTGCAGAGGATTAGAGGCAGAACATCTAGTACACAGTTAAATAAAAAACGCTCTCTTAATGTGAGTGTCACAAGTGAACAGGATATAATGCATAACAAGGCAGGTAATTTTCGGGCCATTGGCTTGCATTCACAGGCCGATATTGTAATCCAACGGAAATAACACGAAAGGGAACAAAAGATGAAGGAAGTCTGGAGATTTTAGAAGCTCTGAAATAATGTTTTGACAGATAAATAAATTCATGTTACTGCATAAACAGCAATTGCAAGGAAATCACAAATCAGCCGCTCTCCAAACAATTATTTAATGTCATGTTATATTAAAACACCGTATTTCACTGGGTGTGGAAACAAAAGTCAGATGTAATTATAGGCTTTGGAACAGAAGCTAGGGGCAATTTGCCCCCCCCCCCAAATGTGAATGGGGCACTGTCCAGGGAAGAGCAGGGGAATCCCATAAGTTTCCATGACTAAAATGCCGGCATTAAGTCATAGACATAGATACTTGCAATGCGAATTCTTCCCTGGCTGTGAGCCCCTTCCCTCTCTTCTCATCTGTTCCCCCCACTGAATATGCCCAGAAGACTGATGCTAATATCAGAAAAGAATCTTACTTACCCAAAGATCCAGCCATGCCACGGCAGAGCCACGGGTGGAAAGTGAGGGTTTTGTAAAAACAGGATTTTGTTTGTTTGTTCTTAACGGCGTATGCTGCAGCTTATTTTACACACACACAAACACACACACACACACACAGACACACACACACACATACACACACACCTCTGAAACAAAGTCCTAATATAAAATCTAAATAAGAGGCAGAATACAGGAATTTGCAAGATTCTGTCACGTGTCAGGAAAGCTTCTAATAAAGTTATATAATACAGTTCTTTAGTATAAAAGCTTGTTCAGTCAATTAGGCCATAGAGGAGGGGGGGGGTTGGGAAGACTAAATCTCATTCTTGATATTACCAGCTTTAGCTAAAATAAATAATAGCAGAAAAGACCCATTTCCTTTACAGCAGGAAGAGTAATTTAGCACTGCCGTCATAATGCCTCAGGAAAGTGAGACTACTTTCAGAGAGATGAAAATAAGGATATTGCATGGGACGCAATCTCATCAGTTCCAAGAAAATTATTTGGCTGCCATTCAAAGCATATAGGAAGGTGGATTGTTTGTCTCCAACTCAATGTCTGCTCACTGCAATTCTGCAGAAGAAACAAAATAGCCTAGTAAGTTAGGTATCCATGCATATCTTGACCAATGCTGGCTAACTTAACAAGGTATCACACCCACATTCCTTCCTGTACACCAATAAAGGAAACATTTTGTAAACATATGACACTCACAAATGGTGCTTTTGCAAACAAACATGTTGAACAAGAAGTTACAATATGATAAAAATAGTGTAACATAGATACTATTTAATACATCCTGTATACAAGTTACTCGGTATTATAAAGAGATTTCTTCACTATTTTTCCTTAACACAAAGTAATCATTCCAGGGGTTTTGTTTTAAAAAGTTACTGAACCTGAAAGATAAAATAATAAAAAAGTCAGTGGATTACCAAGAAAAAAAACAACCAAACGAAAAAAAAGAAAAAGTATGTGTCTGCAATTGCCACAAAGGCTTAAATAAAATAAAAAATAAATAAAACTCATCTAGTTTGTGTAGAGCTGTGTAGACACACTTATTCAAACCAACCACAGACCATCCTATTGGACCACACAGCTAAAGATTGGTTTTAAACCTGCTTAAAAATGGGTTGTATGCACCTCTCAATGGTATTTTTGAATACACACAGACGATAGCTAATTGTCGGCTGTGTCTACTGCGAAAATGTCACAAACTAGAAATTCACGCCGCAAACCCTTCGAAGCACCCGGTGATTCTGACTCTTTCCAACAGGTTAGTGCACTTAAGCTGTGGGAAGGGGATGGATGGGAGAAGGGTAGTCTTAGACTGCGGGGAGGGGGATGTATCGGAGTAGGGGAAGGTTAGGGTTAGGCTGTGGGGAAGGGATAGTATAAGTGTTGAAGTTTGGGAAATAGGGGTCGGAGCTTACCTGTTTGTGACATGGCAGGAAAATTCGCTTGCGCTGCCTCCTTGGAAACAGTGACTTAAAAATGGCGCTGTTGAAAAAGGGCCATTCTCAGAAGCAAACCACACCACACCCCTGAAAAACTTGTAATCCGACCGCCAATCACCCACCCTGTTTTCAAGTCTGTATGCTTCCACAGCTGCTTTATCCACTTCTTATCCCATTTCTGAGTAATGCAGCACTGCCTGTGTGTGTGAGTGACAGGCTGGGCTGTGTGTGTCATGGACTGGGTGATGTATCAGTGAACTTGGTCTGCTTTAGAATTGTGTAAATAATCAGGAGTTGGATGTGAAAAGGATTGTACACACAGACATAAACCCTACACATCGGAGTACACCCACTTTTGCCATCTGTGCATGTACAGAGGCTGCAAACAAAGAATTAGAGTGATCCAAAGAACATTACTTCCGATCTGTAACCATTTTAAGTTGAGTAGGATCGTAAACATTAAAGTAGGGTAAAGAGACGTATTCAGTCTTAAGACTGCTTTAAGAACGCACACAATAGAAAAAGTCCACAACTATGCAGCAAGTGCACTCATGACACGCCCCTCTGACGGATGGAATACAGCTCACCTCCGCGCACATAGCCCTACCTTAACTTCTCTGTGCGTATCATCGTTCAGGAATAGCGAACATAAAAGCTGTACAATTTAAATACCTCCCCATCCACGTTACGGATCTCCCACGTATGGAGTACTGTCACGCAATGTCGTTTGGAGTTGTGCACGTCCCAATTCCGTACATAGTGAGAGCCAATGCGTTACATCTGCTGCGCACATGTGCAGATCGCTATAAAACGCCAACTTACTTAGACGGCATGTGTATATTTGCGAGCCTTAGTAAGTCTGAACACAGTCACAGATCTTCGCACTCAGATTGAGCAATAGGAGTGCTCTCACTAGCGCTCACTCAGATGTGTAAATCTCAGGGTCCAGTGTTTGTGTGCGATAAAAGGGTTTAGATCCACATTGAATATATTCAAACCGTTCTATGGACTAGAGACAAAATGGTTTTATTCTCTATCAATGTAAAAACAAAAGTTTCCTCATTCAGAGCTAGTCAAACACAATAAGCTAGGTGGTAAATATAGAGACAATCAGTCTGCAGTATGAGACACTGGGCCAGATCCAAAGCTTTGTTGGCAGATCACAGTGTGATCCGAAGTCCCGTGGGCATGAGGAGACAACTCACCTTGCAAACACGGGACTTCCAACAATAATTACCAAAATGGTCATTAATAATTACAAAAATTACTCCATAGATTATTCAAGATAAGAGGAATGTACTTCTCAGCCACACTTTATATAATAACAGTGACACACCACATCATGTCCTATCCACACAAATCTTTAGGATTACGCAAGATTACAAAGCAATTTCAAGAAAACCTCAAAATAAGGTCAACGTGGCAGAAGATTTGCTGCCACATACAATACGCAAGCTGTAATAGTTACAGAAGGAATTGTGCAGTATTCAGAATTACACATAACATAACAAGCAAGACAGGTACTACCACATGAAGCCAGCAAAGAAACAAGCAAGATAAAGATAGATATGGTAAGGTGCAGAACTGTGCACTGCCACGTAATATATCCACATCATCACATCCACCATAAGGTTCCAATGGAAAAGGAAACTACTCCAGAGTGCACCTTGATGTACTTCTTCACAAAGAACAAGTAGGATATCTACTTGTTTATTCAACCATTGTTAATTGGTAATGTAGCAGGGTAAGTAAATTCTGTTAAAAACTGTAAAAATTATATAAGTCTACCACGACATGGTGCAAAACAGAGTTCAATCTACATGTATAAACAAGAGGTTCTTAATGTTCATCAGAGTAGTTCCTACAAACACTTACCTGTATTATGCAGTTTCATGGCAGCTATCTGGATGAGAATGCCAGGACAGGAGTCCCAGGCCCGGAGAGAGGGGGGGACCACCAATACTCCCTTCAGCTCTGCAACAGCAGGTATCGGCAGTAGAAGACAGAGGAGTCAATGGGCCTGATCCAGACCTACGCCCGCAAGCGATCGTACGCTGGTCGGGAGCGTAAAAACGGGAGAAAAAACGCACTGCGCATGTGCAGTATGACAACTTCCGGTCGTCCGAAGGACATGAGCGTACAGCGAGCGTATTTTCAGCGTATTTTTCGTCCAAGGGGCTTGCGTTTTGTACGACGATAGTCCGGACGCTCAAGTTACTACACAGAGGCGAGGATAGCCATTTAAATTGTACAGTATGGGCGTGCTAAGCCCCGTACGACCACCGTATGGGTACGAAAATTCACACGGACGCTTGAAAAAGTTAGGGTAGGGATCAGCCGCCGTAAGTCGGTACAATCAATGGGAGTGTGATGGGCGTGAAAGTTTATACGCCCGGGCGAACATACGCTACGCTCGCGGGCGTAGGTCTGGATCAGGCCCAATGTAACAATCAGCAGAGAGTAAGTAACGTCACCAGAAGACGATACCCACAGCTGGAGAGCTGTTCCAGGTTGCAAATCTTAAAAAAATAGCCTTTCCTGTTTATGGGTCTGCTGTAAAATGTTCCTAAGGCACAGCCAGGACTACTGTCCCGGGCCCGCCATCATTACAGGGCCAATTCTTCCCAGCGCATCAGCCAGATGGACAGGTCTGCCCTTTAGGCCTCGAACCCCGCAAATTCGGAAGGAGGCCCTAAAACTGCACATTAGTTAATAAAAAGCTCAAACTGCTGTTAAAAAAGGAGGCGGAATTAGAGGTTTTGCAGCATCTAGTACTAGAAAATATTTCCTTATAGCCAATTAACTTCAATTCAATATAGAAACCATTGACACAAATATAATTCAATTGAAATATTGAAATTGAGGACAAAGATAACTTAAGTGTCAATAAGTAATTCAATAAAGGTCATTTTTTTTTTACACAAAAAAAAAAAAATTATAATAGTATGAACTGTTCCCTAGAAAAAAACTTTTCCAACATTCTCTTAAGACAGCAGAACTAGTTAAATGCTTTACTGTCTACACTTTCAACAGAATATTAGTAGACAATGGTTGAAGCAGCTTGAAGCAAAGTATACACTGAGCATGCCTCTAAAAGTGCCCTCTATGCTGCAGTCACATCATGTGAAAACTCAACATCACAAAAATCATTAAACTACCTAGAGTTATTTACCACTGATAATTATCTCTCCTCCTATCCCAAGCAACTTTTTCCTTGACCACTATTAAATTTAGAAAGGGAGTATTACATAGAAGGAGATATTAGTTTAAACCTCACCTCTTGTGCAGTTTTAAATATCAAAAGATGTAACCAACTTCCATGGATTACTGATACTCATTAATGTCAGGAAGGGTCAAAACTGGACTGTGTGCCCCAAAACAAAGCAATAGTCTGACATTCACGGTTTCTTTTCCCGGACACCAATAGATAAAGTACCCTAGTTGCAACAGAGCAGGCTCATAACAAGTCCTTTAACAGACCACATTTTGTATTCTTAAAGAAGTTATAGGACGCAAAAACACATCCATGAACTTTATCCACTTGAATGACAATTTCCAACCGCAAAGTTTTTAAAGTTTACAAAAGAGTAATTGGGGTAAACTAGAGGAGAATGATTGCCTCGTCCTAAGGAAAAGCTCTTCCATCTCCAACACGCAGGTGAGAGGGTGTAGGAGTACCTTAACACAAATCTTTCTGTGACAAAACTAGCAGCAACACTTACCCTACACCTCGTTCTCACAGTTACATGACACTTTTTTCTTTATCCCTGGTCCTTCATGCAGACATTAATATGAAGTTCATATGTTATAGTGTGTTTGGTGTAAGTCTAATGGCTAAAATATCCAGTCACTCAGTCACTGCTTTCCACCAGCATGTTGGGGCTTTGAGCTCCAGTCACCTTGCATTTGATAGGCACACCAAATTCTACAGAGATAGCAAGCTCCGTCTGATAGAGCAAAGGCTTTGATAGTCTTTAGAGTTCAAACAGGTCTCTCAGCACTGGCAGAGGCCGCTACCTCAACATCATCCACTAACATGTCCTTATTAATTCCCACCTATCAGTGTACATTTGAGGACTCCACAGCACTACCTGGTGAGACTGTATGGATTTTACATTCTGTGCTTGCTATTGACTCTCAGAAGGAACCTAATGCCCCTTTCAGACCGAAAACACAGGTTAAACCTGGGTCAATCAACATGGCTTCTAACCATGTTGAATCTGTCAGACCGCAGCTACAACCCGAGAATAACCCGGGTTGTAGCCTTTCACACTGGAGCCGTGTCTGACAGTGCTCCCCATGCCCCATTTTATATATTCTGTAGTATGGAACCCGGGTTGAATAACCCGGATTCCCCCTTTCACACCGCAACACGGGTTAGGCTGACCCGGGAATAACCCTGGTGTCGACCAGGGTCGTGGACCCAGGTTGAACCTTTCACACTGACACCCACCTGAGTTATTCCTGGGTTGATAGCTTGGTGTGAAAGGCGTATAAGAGGAGCAGGTACATTCACTGTCATGCTCATTTACAGTATGAGATGTGAAGATCATGTGTGGAGTTTGTATGTTCACAGTGTGTGTGTGTGTGTGTGTGTGTGTGTGTTAGGGTACTTAGCACATAGCTCCAATGGGTCAGGGACTGATGTAAATGTGATATATTCTCTGTTAAGCACTACATAAGCTGCGCTATATAAAATTCAGTTAATAAATAAATGCTCTCTTACACTTTTCCTGTAGTTTCTCTTACATGCAACAGATATGTCTTTGAAAAACAAACTACAAAGAATACTAAACAGTAACCAAAATGATCACAAAATTTGAACGGAGTCTGACCTGTAATGAGATCCATTAAACGCCATCCATCTCTCTCTAAGAGCCAGGTACATCCTTGAAAGATACTAATCATTACAAATGCTTCTTAGCACAGTTAAACCAGTGTGACAGCTGCAGTGCAGATAAGGCCTGACTATGACAGGTGGAGTAACCTTAATACATTTATAAAAATCAAACAGGCTACATATAGAATAAGCCTGCGCACCGGGAGCTCAACCTGCTTTGACGTACAACACTGAAAATTTATACAATACATGAGGAAAGGTTATGAGGGAATAAAACATGCCCTTAATCCTGTTTATCTTCAAACAAATGCTCCTCTCCGCCTCTCATGTGTCTGACTCATGTATACAAACTGATCCATTAAAACATTTCATGAGCACTTTACAGGTGCTGCAATGGAGTTCTAGAATATTAGAATGCAATGCTATAAATAACCATGTCCGGGACGGAAATTAAACTTGGGAGAAACATTTGAATATAGCGACAGTAAGCAAATCACTATCCCCAAAATGCTAAAGTTATTAGACACTTAATTAAAGCGTGTGCTTTATTTTCTTACGTGACAAAACAACCAAACCGGCTCCAGTCGCCACTGTGACAAAAATAATATGGCATTAATACAGTATACGCCACTATGTCGTCTGAATCGTTGCTGAAATCCTTTGATAAATTATTATTAAAGATGATTATTTCCTTGCATTGTCCCTGCTCTGTCTCCCGCCCATTCAGTCCACACTCCCTGCTATGTTCTGTTGTGGCTTTCTCCTCCAGAATAATGCTGATCAGTTAATATTTTAAATTCATTTCGTTCCAACGTTTTTCTATGCATGCGCTTACAAAAAAAAAACATTCTAGGTGTGTAGTTCCATATTAATCACTTGTCGAAAAATGATATTGTTCATTTATGGATGAGTATGTAAACGTATCAGAGTAAATGGGTAGCCCAGACACAAGTTTATGTGTAGACGACCAACTACTTGACTTCAAGACAACAGTATTATATTCCTTTCTGCCCCTGTCTGCCATCAAGACATGTTAAGTCTGAATACTTTTTAAAGAAACAAATGTTTTATAGGAAGAATATTGAAGATTGTAAAAAACATAAGTACTACAGAAATCTGCATCTCTTAACTTGCCATGTTTATGGCATTTCTGCTTTAAATCTGTTAGCAAAAGTTATTGAATCAAGATGTAGCAATCCTTATTCAGCGTAACATAAATAAACGCACATTTTAAAAAAGTGAATTCACTAAAATGCCAGGAATAAATGGTACTATGTTGTTTATAATATCCCAATTAACTGGAAGGATAAGGAGGAGACTGCTAAAAGTCTGAAATCTGCAGCTCAAAGCGGGTTTTCCCAGAAACTGGCTAAACTCTAATCTATTCTTTACTTAAAGTTTTCATAACGAGGGAATTCCAAGATTATACAATTCATCAGAGACCTTTTAGAGTTATAAGTGTAAGTCATAATGGAAAAAGAATTCTTACTCACAAAGGCCAGTTCAGGGATAAAGCTAGGACATAATTCAATTTACCGTATTTCCCCATGTATTAAAAAAAATTGTGGTCTAAAACCTAAGTGTGTCTTATACGGGCGTAGCAACTCCCCAGTGTTTGCTGTGCACAGACACGGCGGCTCTGATGAATGACTCCAGCGTGACCTAAAGTCACATCAGCATCTTCTGCAGAGAGAGGAGAGAGCCAAGGTACCGGTAAGTGTGTCTTTGGAATGGGGATGTGAAGGGACATAGAGAGGGGCAGTAAGACTGGCTGGACACTAAGAGGGGACAATAAGACTGGCTGGACACAAATAGATGGGGCAATAAGACAGGCTGGACACAGAAGGAGAGGGCAAAAGGCTGTAATGTAATACATTTTTTTCTCCAAATTTCTGGCCCCAAAATTAAGATGTGGGACCGATTATACTAGCAGAAGAGGGGAAGTCAGGGCTAGTAATATGCTGCTCTGACAGCTTTAATATCATCAAAGCTATCAGAGCAACATAGTATGCAATGACCTGGAAGATCATTGCAGGACAGGTAAGTTATAGTAAATTTTATGAACGAAGCTGCCAGGGTTGCTGTAAACTGAAGTGAGCCTGGAGCAGCTTTGTTCATTAAAAACTCATTAAACTCTAGGTAAATAGACACACACACACACACTCACACACACACTGTGCCCCATAATACATTTGTACACACATATACACACACACTGCACTCCTTAATACACAAACACAAATACCCTATAATACAGACACACGGGGCACCCTATCAGCCAGATACATACTGAACCATATAACACACACAGGCACACACTGCACCCTATAAAACATACAGGCACAACTGCACCCTATAATACATACATACATACGCACACACAGCACCCTATAATACATACAGACACACACACTGCACCCTATAAAACATACAGGCACAACTGCACCCTATAATACATACATACATACACACACACAGCAGCTTTGAAGAATAGGGAGCCATTCAGCTTGCCGATTGGCTCCCTTAAAATATCGGGAGCTTGCTTAAATCAAACATTTCAAAAGACCAAACAATCGTACCAGAGCGTTTCTGGTGCATTTATTTAGCGTTTGAAAATTTGATCTTGGCCATACACTAGAGCGATTATTTGCCCGATCATCCGATAATTGGGTGATGGGGTCGATAATAGCTCTAGTGTCTGGCCAGCTTTACACCTTTTGGCTAAGCACTTTTTGGCTGGTGGCAACCTTATTTGAAGGACTGAGAGCAGGCAGCGCAGCCTGGAATAGAGAGATTAAAGATAACAAACATAAGAAACACTAACTCCTTAAAAATAAAGGAACATACAAAGTCCGGAAATTTCAGCAGAACTCTAAACACTCCTCAGATCTGATGCAGAAGTCAGTATTTTGCAATCAAACCAAAGAATATTACTTCCTACATAAAATTCTTAACACAACCACAAACGTTCCCAAACAACACATTTCCACTATCTATTTTCTCACATACAATCTAGTCCGTTACATATTTTTGTTTCCTTTAGAATAGTGAAACCAAACATAAATTATGCACTAGAGTTACCATCCATTTCCTTCACTCTTTTAAATGTATGTAGTGTAGACAGATGGTTGGGCTAAAGCAACAATACTTCACTCTATACTGTATTTGATTAGGGTGTGGGACCCCAACTGGCTGGGAAATCAATTGTTTCTACAAAAACTCTCCGTTCCCAAACCCTAATCCAAACCCTCACCTTCCATGGCCCAAACCCTAACCCTCCCACAACTATAAAAGTATTCGGAGAGGTTACTCACCTCTCTGGTTGGGTCTGCAACAGGCGAATCGGGTCCGTCAGAAAGCGCTTCCAAAAATTAATGGGTACTTTTATCCATTCCAAGAAAAAAAAAATTATATATATATATATATATATATATATATATAAATAAAAAGACAGCTAAAATCATGTTATCTCTACTTCTAAAATGCAGTATTCTTGCCAGAGACTGCCACCGATTTGATCATTACCGACATCATTAGTTTTAGAGCAACAAAACCATTTACTTCCAGCCACACTTCCTTCCTCTTTGAGGAAAGACTTTTATCTTGAAACACAATTACACCTTCTTCCTACAGACCAGCTTTGCTAACTCATTTGTGAGCAAGTGCGAGGACGATGCCATCTAGTCTAGTCTCTATTCTTTACAAGAAAATACTATGTATAAGAAAAGGCCCATAAACAACATTAAGCAGTTTGCACCATGAAACAGAAACTGTACAATATCATTAAACTTCAATTACAGCAAACAAAAGATGTTGAATATTTTTACTTGGGATTTTCACTTGAAACATTTACAAAACACAAAAAATAAAAAAAGAGACATCCCATTAAATGTTGCTGTTAGGAATTATATCACCATCATTAACAAAACTGGTTAAACAGCATCCCATTAGGACAGTTTAATGGCACATGTATATACAGGATAAAAATGAACAGAGACAAAAAGAATTTATTGACAAAAGCATGACGCAATGAGGAAGGGTAAAGTATTTTGGGAGATTAATCACAAGATAGAGAACCCTTATTGGCCCTATTGTTCATCAGTGCAGGTATTTAAAAATCTATGGCTGCCTCACCGATATACTTCCCAGAAAGCCCTGGCTAGTGATGGCACTTCCTGTGTGCCTGAAGTTACCTGAAGGACGAACTAATATTCACAGATACATTATTCAAATATAGTTGCAACTGCAAGATATAAAAGAAAATAAACCCGGTCACCATAGCAAATGCCCTTCCTTCCCTCATCACCCAGTTCATGTGCACATGCTGCATACACATGTTGCATTAAAGGGGCACGACAAAGCGTTCTTCTTTGTATCAAGCATACACGCAAGTCAACAACTTAAGGAGAAGACGCTACAATTACAAGAATACAGAAGGCTATAGGACAATGGTACCAATATAATCGCAGGCAGTCCAATGCAAATTATTGGTAATATATGATACTGAACGCAAAATGTCTACTATACAGTGTTTAATGGTCATATCCAACTTGGACAATGTATATGGGGCATTCGGATCCAGCCCAAATTCACTACTTTCAATTACGTGATAAATGATGTAGAACAGTGAGGCAGTGGCCCTCTACATACTGTGGCCCCCTTTATCCCCAACTATCAAATCACATGCTGAGAACTGGGGGCCTGAAAAAGCCCGGAGCCAGTGAAAGCTAAACCCATTTGTCTTCCAGGGTGGATTGAAAAATGATGATTTGTAGAAGAGCTAAGATAATATCAGAAACAAGCATAGAAGGAATTTCATTTAGAAATACCAGCTGCAACATTTCTGCTTTCAATTCTCATTGACATTTACAAAACATGGGGGGAAATGGTTACGGATACAAAAGGGGATATTGAGTTGCAGGGATAGAGAAATGTATACTAAGACTTAATCATGCTATATGGTTGACTTAGGTTTAACCAGGAGGCAATAGCAAATATCAAAGTCCAATGAAAGGAAGAACACAATAATGAAAACAGATGACCAATTTCAACCTAAAAGATGCAGAGTTCCGACAGGGGGCAAGTTGCTCCAAACCGGGAGGGGTTTAATATGCTGATGTACAGTACAGGTGCGTACTAAAACCTGCATATTTTGGATACCGTTAATCACACACAGCATCGTAACCAAAATAACCCGGGCTTCACGTTGAATTTATTCAGGCCCTAGGAGTATAATTATACAACAAAGTATATGGGATAGGTCAAGTGCTTTACACATCTCCATACAAACTAAAGGGGTTTATTCTGAATGAACTGCAGTCACGCATATAAGGTTGGGAGCATGTGTTCACCAAATGCATCTTCAAGTGGTTTACACAATGAAATTACAATCAAATATTTATACAGTAGACTATGTCATGTTCATTTTCTGTCTATATTTACTTAAGTCTTTGCAAATATTTTCCAAGAGGAAGATATGGATGGAAAGTAACACTTTGGAAGAGATTCTGATTTGCAGATATGCAAATCCCAGCATTCTACACATGCAATGCCATAGAAAAGGTGGGACGGGGAACAGAGGTTCTGGGATTCGAAACTGCAAACCATTTGGGGCAATATATTATAAGTCTAGCAGAATAGGGAAATAACATTAAAAGTTTTATATGAATCAGAAGGGTAGATAGGACCATCTGATATTTTGTGGCTACCAAGATAATATCATATCTGAAAAGCTAAAACTATCAGATAAAATTCAATGCTTGGTGGTTTCAAAAGCAGCTAAATAATTAATAAAAAAAACTAAAAATTAAGGAAAATATGTGACATATACAAATAAAACAAGATTTACTGGAGTGAGTCATCTGGGTTTAAAAAAACCAAAACAAATAGTGCTGGTGGTCTTATTGGCTGTTGACTAAACGGCACCTAGCGTATGTGTTATGGAAAAATGATGCAAAATTACAAATAATCTGCACTGCATAATTTGTTGGTGCTAAAATGAATCTCATCAGAAATTTCTATAAATGAACAAAAAAAATTATATATATTTCAAAGCAAGGCAGCTTTATATTGCAAACATTGATTGACATTGATATCATTTTGATTGATAGCGGCAGCAAAGAACCCTATGGGTTGTGGACTTCCAGTGATTCACTGTGCAGGGCGATGCTCAGTTAGTTAAAACTTACTTGCTAGGAAGCAATCAATGGTGTATAATCCAATCTGTTCTAGCAACCAGAACAAAAGAACACAATAGGATTAAAACGTCTACATTTTACTGTCATTATATGGTTCACTTCATTTTTTTCCCATTAAAAGTATTATTGTTATCGGACCGGATCCAGAACCCCGCGCGGTTGCATATGTGAAGGGGTCTTAAAGCCCGCACAGAAGAGGGGACATACACAGGACATACACGGACATACAGATCAGCAGTCTGTGCGACTGCTGATCTGCGCATAAGTAGTAAACAACGCTCATGCTGTACAATTGTAATCTTCTGCCCTGTTTGTATATTCTATCATATGGAACAGAGTTGCATAAGATAGGTGATGTGTGGGGAAATAGAATGCGCCCTCCCCTCCAGTCACCCCACTTATGCACTTTGGGCAGGATCCAGATTTAAGAAGGAGCTTGAAATTAAGGACCTGATTCACACTTAAGAATCTTCTTAAAATAAGAACTTCAAGTCACACCTGGGCAAAACCATGTTGTTTTCGGGGGGAGTCAAGGTAATTGTATTCTTTGCATGCAGGGATATATGTTTAAATTGCTTACTGCACACAGATACTGACCAGCTTTACTATCACACTGTTATTTAGACTTGGGATAGGAAACATCACCTCTCAACTCTAATACTGTTTGCAGCAGATGAAATATGACTCCCCTGCAATCAACATGGTTTAGCCCA
>WWET01004352.1:0-18295 GCA_011038615.1 Limnodynastes dumerilii | reverse complement strand
CCTCCCCCCCCCTGCCTCAGTCTCCCCTTCCCATCCCCATCCTCACCCCCATCTCCGTCGCACCTCCTCCCTCATGCCTCACCTCGCTCTTGCAACCCCTCCAATCTAAACCACATCACCCCTCTACCCTCTCACGCCTTCTGTGCTCTGTGAAATGCCAGATCTATTTGCAACAAGGACATCTCTGACACTGCCTCCCTTGTTGCCCTCTCCTATCCCTCACAGACTTTCTCCACTTCAAATTCATCCTCTCCTCTTTTAGCTCTACCATCGTCAAGCAATCCTTCTTCAATTCCCTCATCCTCTCCCAATAGTCTAACCCCCACTGCCTTTTTGCCATTTTCAACTCTCTTCTCTCTCCACCTCCTCCTCCCCTGCCTCTGACTTTGCCTCCTTTTTCACTTCCAAGATTGACTCCTTTAGAAGCTCCATCTCCTCTATAACATCACTACTCCTCCTCCTCTATCCCCACTCTCTCATCTTCTTCCCAGCCACCCACCTTTGTCTACCTTCATCCCCACCTCGACTGAAGAATTCCACTCCCTTCTTTGTCATCCCCTCCATTAACATGCCCACTTGATCCCATCCCCTCTAATCTTCAGTCTCTCCCTCTCTCCACTTGCTCTCATCTTGCCCACCTCTTCAACTTATCCCTCTACTCTGGCTCCTTCCCTTCCCCCTTTAAACATGCTCTTGTCTCCACCATCCTTAAAAACCTAACCACAACCCTACCTCACCCATCTCCCTTTCACCTCCAAGCTGTTTTAACAGCTTGTTTACAACTGTCTTATCAGCTACCTCACCAACAAATCCATACTCTCCAATCTGGGTTCTGCCCCTCCCTCAACTGAAATTGCCCAACTAAGATAACAAACGATCTCCCCTCTGTCAATTCTAAGGGCCACTTCTCCCTTCTCATGCTCCTGAATCAATTGGCAGCCTTTAATACAGATGAGCACCCTCTCCTGCTCCACACCCTTCTCTCTCTGCCTCTCTGACACTGTCCATTCCTGATTCTCCTCCTATCTACTGGACAGTTCCTTCTCTATCTGAACCACTAGCTCCTTTTCCCCTACCACTCCTCTTTCCATTAGTGTTCCCCTAGACTCAGTTTTTGATCCCCTTCTCTTCTCGCTTTATACCCCCTCTCTGGGTGACCTCATCAGCTCCTTTGGCTCTCACTACCACCTCTATGCCAACGACACTCAAATCTATCTCTCCTCCCCTGACCTCTCCTCATCCCCCTCCCCCTTGTTTTGCTATTTTTGTACTATATTTTTGCATTGTACTTGTATAGTATCTTTATTTTTAAGAATTTGTACCATCTGTTAATTAATGTATTATATATGTAATTATTGGTTTTCCTGTTGCCTCTGTACGGCACTGCGGATACCGTGTGGCACTTTAGAAATAATCGTTAATAATACAAATAATAATAATTGGGGAGGGGTAATAGGTCTACTTCACCAATACGTTGCATACAAGTTTTGTGCAAGTATTCTATTTCATTTTGCAATCCGAATGTACTAAAAATGATTTGTTGCTTTAAATATGTTGCTCTGTTGTTTTCAAATGTATAACTTTGTTAAATATAACAATTGAATGTTTCCACACAGTCAAACACAAATATGTTCTGTGACAATAGAGTAGAAGAAATATTAAGGTGTGTTATTTGGGCAGGGAAGGCAATGGAAAAGAAAAGAAAAAAGTGTATAAGCCAACTCTCACAGTGAAGCAAACACATGCTTGTGCCAGGAATTAGCAAACATATTACACCACAAATCCTTTAGTTACACCTGGAGAGAGTTAGCATTTTTGGATGTTCCTTCAAGGTAGGAACATGTGGTGGACCTGGACCTGGTGGATATAAACTGTTTTGGCAAACTAAACAGTTTTACAGTACATAGTAATAAATCAGCAATTGGAAGTAACCATGATGATCCTAAACTATATAGGTGATATTTTGATGTAAATACATAGAACACAATTATATCATAATAATTTAATTTTAAGCACTATTTATAGGAATTGTAATGTGTACTTTGTTAACTTAAAACTTAAACAAATAAAATAAAACATACCTGAAATATTATGAGAAGGAATTTATTCTAAAATCATTGGCATATTTCCAAGTCTACAATATGACAAAGTATGTGATATGCATACAAAAAGTGGTGTCAAGCTTGGCAGATCAAGGAGCAGGGGATAGAGCACAGTGAGAGGGAGCCACCAGGTGGGGACAGAGTAAAAGGGTAGCAGAGGTAAACAAGGGGGTACAAAGTAAGTGGGGAGTTGTGGAGGAGGGAACAACACTAGGATGTAGGCCTCTGCTTCCGTGAGCAAACACACAAAGTGGTAGGGATGAACTTACAGAAGACATAAGGATGGAAAAATGGAAGTGGACTGCTGGTGTGAGCAGAGGATAGGGGGAAGGAAGGAGAAGAAGGGATGGATCTAGGATGCATTGAGGATGTTAAGTATAAGAGAGGTAGGCTAGCCTGAACAGGTACATTTTGAGTGAGTGCTTGTAGACCTGCAATGTGGGCGAGAGTCTGACTGAAGAAGGGAGGTCATTCCAGTGCAGAGGTGCAGCACGGGAGAAGTCCTGATGTGGTGATCAGTAGGGAATTCAGACAGCGGTGGATAGCAGAATGGAGAAGCCGGAAAGGGGTGTGCATGCAGATACTAGGATGTAGACTGTATTGTGTGTTGGTCACTATGATACAGTTGCACAGTTCCAAAGTTAGGAGTTAAGCTGCTCGCTCACATATTCAATCATACTTATGATGGAATGGCTCTTACAATTTGACTGCAAGACCAATTAACAGCAGATCCACATCTATTACAGGAACTCATTTCCGTACGATAATAGGGGGGTGGGGGCAGGGATAGGCATGCTGATGAAGGTAAGTGGGCAGCAGAATGCAGAAATTTTAAGGCAGGGTTCTGGATATAAATATCTAAAACTCTGCAAGTGAGAAACAACTGACAAAGGTGAGGTGGCTGTCAGTGGCCTTGATCCAGACCCTGCACGCTTTATGTGCTCCCCCGCCCCGACCCCTTATTTACATAGCTATCACCGCCTGTATGTCGTAAATGATGGGTCTTCCCCTTATGCGTGCTTACTGGCATATGTAACAAAGTTATGTACATCTGTAAGTCTGTCGCGTACATATGTTCCGAGGGGCCCATGCTAATACAAAGGCCCATAGCCATCATGCCTAGTATGTAAACATGCTCCTAACCTATAAGACTCATATGGACTGCTACCTTCCTGTCACAAAGCATGGGACTTGTCAGATCCCAAAACCCCAGAGTTTGTGACGCTTCCACTACATAACAACCAAGCAGTGCTGGCTTCAAATCCTGTTATATACCGTTGTAAAGGCTGTTTTAACTGTAAGCATATTGGACAGATCCAGACTTACGTAAAATGGTCATTCCCTGATCTTTAATCAAAGATTAAGGAAAACTGCGTTTTGTGTGTTTCTCCGTGGCGGGGTGCTCGGTTACACTAGTGGGAGGTGGGATGTATATGGGATGATTGCTAGCTGCTCTACAGACTATCCAGACTTCATCATTTTAAGGTAGGAGTCTGCTCGTTGAATTGATTGCTCAAGGGAAATAGCCTCTCCTCACCTGCATGGAGTCTGGGGACCCCGATGCTGCTGGGCTACTGTACAAGCATAGAAGGGCCAGAAATCTGGACCTGGTACATTGTTCCAGGTTAAGTTGTTATCCAGTCACATACAGCATGAAAAGAAATATCATTTAAAATATAAAGTGAACCGCAAGAAGCAGATTTGTATACTATAAGGAGATAACTTCCTGGATGCTTAATTAGAGATTGGCTTAGCATAGGTCTTCCTCTATCATTACAAAGGTCCAGTGGTTACACTTTCTTAACAAGGGATATACCATTATACCATTATATGTTACCTCAATCTCCAATACACTATATACAGGTGAGGGTTGGTGGTCAGAATGGCCCTTTTCCGACAGGGCCGTTTTCTACCAGCCACATCTGTACTGGCTCTGAAATTGATTGCTCCTGCCCTGCCAAGTACAAGCAAATTGATCATTCTGTTGGTCCATGTGGCAGTCTTCAGCAAGCCAATAAATGGGTAAGAATACTGATAAATAAACTTACACATTCACTAGTAAAAACTTCTAATTGGGGATATTTTCAAAATACCGACAGCTGAAAATGAGCTTTTGGCTGGCTGTATTTTGAAAACATCATTTTCATTGCGGAGAATGTATCCCACTATATAGTTACCTCCCAGTGATCAGGGGGTAGAGGAAGGGGAAGGGAGGTTAGGGGAGACAGAGAGACAAGGCTTTCACACTCAAACTTACATATTTGCCAATGAAATACATTTTACCCTGAAGTTCTGAATAAGGATTTTACTTATTTTAGGTCCTACATGATGCTTATGCATGTCTTTACCTTTGTTATGCAGGGCCGCCATCAGGGGGGTGCAGCCAGGACTACTGTCCCCGGCCCACAGCTGAAAGGGGCCTGCCATCATTACAGGGCCAATGAGCAGGGAAGAAATTCCATGCGCACAGGCCAGATGATAACGCACGTCTGCGGAGCCCTGCCTACATGACATCACCGATGACATCACATAGGTGCGGAGCCTGTTGTTATTGCACCATCTTTGTCCTCTGTGCCTCTGCTGATTTTTCATCTTCATTTTTCTACCTTGCTATCTTTACTCTGACACTCTCAAATTCCTTATTGCAAGTTGTGAACGGATAAAACATTTTATTAAAAAGTTGAAACTTATATTTAAAAAAAAAAAACCTTACCTTTTCCCTGCTCCTGTTCTTTTCATAATCTGTCCCCACTGCTCTTGGATCAGTGACATGTAAGTAAGTATAAATATTAATAGGGAACTGTCTATATGCACAAGGGGCCTGATTCAGAGGCTGAAAATAAGAACTTAAAGTTACACCTGGGCAAAGCCATGTTAATTTCAGGGGGAGTCAAGTTAATTTTATTCTAAGCATGCAGGGAGAATGCTTTGCTTTTACTTATTGCACACAGATACCTGATCAGCTTCACTTTTAAACTGCTAATTAGACTTGAGCTGGGAAACATCACCTTTTAACTATAATACTGTTGCAACAAATGAATATTGACTCCCCTGAAATCAACATGGTTTAGCCCAGGTGTAACTTTAAGTTCTTATTTTCAATCTCTGAATCAGGGCCAAGAAGATTATTGAGATCTTGCTGTAGTTTATTGTCCTCAGTATACAAAAAAAAAAAGGGTTCAACTGTAAAAATGGCTACGGAATTGTAAGCGGAATATGGTTGACAAACGGTTAACCACATTAAATTTCCAGTTTACACTGCAGGATTTCACGTGTATAACATAATTCTTAAGCAACATGCAGCTTGGTGCAATACATGTGACAACATGCTTTGCTTTGACTCATTCTTAGGAAATTAAATTTGATAACCTACTGTTTATGGAGGTGAATAATTCTGCCATTTGTGTGGGGAAAATAGTAATATCAAAGGATGATGGCAGGAAACAGGTCTTAAAGCACATAAATCAATACGAAAATGAAAGTTATGTGGGAGTTTCTTTTCTTTTGCAACATTTAACAGAATTGATCTAAACCAATTTAAAGTGAAATAGTTTGTTGGCGTACTATTCCTTATAGAGTACATCTGAGTTAATTAGTAGAATCTTCACAAGGTAATATAAACAAGCATTCAGGCAGTTACAATGTGAGATGGAGCTAATTTATGGTAGTCTTCTCTGTCATTTATATATGATGCGTTGATTATAGGTTATTATGTAAATGTAAACAGTGAAATAAAATTATTTTTACAAATAACAGTCTATGAAAACTAACGAGTTCCTTATTTAACATTTAACAAACATAAACAATATTTTTTTTTTATCACTTATTCACAATTATTCTTGGAAACAGTATCATTCAGGGATGAACTTTAAAAATAAAATAGTTTATTGTTCATGATTAGTCAAAACAGGATGCACAGGAAAACAGGATTTTCTTTAGCTTTTGATTAGCTAGTATGGGCTTTCCCGTATGATTATGGAGAAAATGGAAGAGTGAGTCATACCTAAGTCTAGTAAGCAGACCCTATGTAGTTCAAAGATTTACCCTATGAAGAGTCACTAGCAGAAGCAGACAGAGGTTTCAATGCTGAAACCACAATTGAACTTTCACACGTCCCTGTTTATTGGCGTTGCAGCTATGAAGCTGAATAGGTTCCATAGCCTATGTACAAAAGAGGTGTGAAAGACTGATATTGCTGGCAGCAGTCATTTTGCTGTTCCCTATTGGTTCAATGACATTTCAGTATGTCGGGGTCATTAGGTAAATTATACTTTAATAAATAATGCCTGTCTTCATTGGGATGCTACAAGGGAGCATTTGGAATCTTTGTGCATGAACACAGGAATAAAACGTTGTTATAGATATGTGTAGTGTTGTTTGTGGGAATTATTGGGGCAGCAGTGCATGGCTTTATTCTGAAGGGTTTTGGGCATCAGTAACCTTCAACATTGTGGACCGCCACTACCATGCTTTACCTTCAATATTAATGACTTTTAACTCACCATCTGTTCAAGGACTTAATGAAATAAAACCTAAATACAATTTTTGTTATATTTGATTTTGGAATATTTTATGTATATAATGTAGATTGTATTATTTTTTATAACCTGTTCTCTGGTTATGGTCTTTGGCCTACGCCGGCCAGCAGCGTAAGATCTCCTTAAAAGCCGATCTGCGCATGCGCCGGGCAGATGTTGCCCGGCGTTGCTATGGCAACGTCCGATACATGATTTGTAGCAGCGCCGTAGTAAGGCTGGAGGGGGCGTCCCCCAGCGTTACTACGTTCAGGTTAGTGTAGGGAGGCGGGGGGAGGGAGGGTAATTAGGCTGGGATGGCAGCGTTATCGTAGTAACGCCACCGTCCCAGAGTAGTTACACTCCCTTACGCCGGCTGAAGTGAGGGTAGCTTTCAGTCGGCGTAAGGGAGTGTCAATACGCTCTAACCAGGAGGAGTGAGCTGCTGTTACGCTGAGCGTTAGAACGCTCAGTGTAACAGCGTAGGTCTGGATCAGGCCCTTTGTTACCTAAAACCATTTTTTGGTACCTAAACTATTCTTAGTTGGGCATAATTTTGCCTGGTCTGTGTCTCCATATGTTTATGTGCTAAAGAATTCTCTTTAATTTACCTGAATTCATCAGAATGCCCATGCCAGGAATTTATGTTGGGAGTTTTATTATGCTCTGTTCCTTTGGGTGTTTGATGACAGTTTGTGCTCCATATTGCAGTTATATTGTGGGATCCTCACAAGTGGTGTGAAGATGCAGTGGTCAGTGGTGGCACTAAGTGTACGCGTTGGTTCTCCATGGCGCCATGGGACTAATGGGGAGATGACACGTCATGTTGAGACGTCCTGGACAGAGGGGATGGACCAATCAGAGGATGTAGCAGCAAGCATCATTGGCTCTGCCCCCAACAGACTGCATAAAGGCAGTCACGGTGGGGACGGAATGCAGAGTGCGGCATGTTAATAAAGAAGTGCAGCAGCGTGCAAAAGAAGGTAGCAGGCGCAGGACCAAGTGACCGGAGAGATTACCAACAATAGCCTGCAGACAGTCAGTCACCCAATATAATCTGGCCCCTGGGTTGCTGGCTTAAAGCGCTGCTGGCAGAAGATCACGCGCTCCCTGGATCACCAGGGACTCAGCAGCCAAGGTCAGAGGTGCTGCACCCAGGTCCAGGCAAAAGTAAAGGTACTGGAAGTAGCCCCAGACACTAGACCAACAGGGAAGGGGTGCCCAAGCCCAGGTGACAGTGATGGCGGGGTAAACACCCCACTGGACCATCAGGAAAAGGGTAACCAAGCCCAGGGTACAGAGGGGTGTGGGTCCCCACTTAGTTTTGAACTGGCTGAGATTTCGATTGCATATGCCTCGATGAAGCATAACAATCGATCCACGGAGCACCGAGCTTTCAGTGCTCCAAAAGGTAAGAAAAAAAGTACCCCAACCATTCCCCTAATTCTAACCCTAACCCTCCCCTCTCATTACCCTAACCCTAACCCTCCTTTCCTGGCAGCTTGACCCTAACCCTCCCTTCCTGGTAGCCTGACCCTAACCCACCATCTCCCGCAGCCTGACCTTAATTCTCCCTTCTCTGCTGCCTGACCTTAACCCACCCTCTCCGGCAGCCTGACCCTAACCTTCCATCCCCCTGGAGAGGTTACTCACCTTTCCCTGCGGTCTGGCGGTATCGGATATTGGCGGCGTCTGTATTTCTGAATAAGAATGGGTGAATATGCCGATCAGCATACTCACCCATTCAAAAATTTTTTTTTATAAAGCGCGCAGTATTCTAAATAGGGACATCCAAAAAGGAACTCTCGGATGTCCCTATTTGGTTTCTGACTAGGGACTTACAACAGGTACAGAGTTGGCGGTACATCCCCTCCTCCACTACACCACCAGGGAACAGCGGTGGTGGTGGTGGTGCATTTCCTTCCCCCTCATTTGACCACCAGGGAACAGAGGTGGTGGTGCATTCCCTTCCCCATCACTAGACCACCAGGGAACAGAGGCAGTAGTGCATTCCCTTCCCCCCCACTATACTACCAAATTAAGACAGTTCTTTGCCCCCTTCCAGTCTATCCTCCTCCCTCCCACCTAATCCTCTAACCATTCTCTTTTCTTCATGGGACAGCAGAAGGGGAGCGCTGTAGGAAAAGGGGCTGGTGCATGAAGCCCCTACTGATGGTTGGAGTTACAGGTAGGTAAGGGCAGCACAGTATACACTCAGAGGTAAGGTAAGATCCTAAGTGGTAGTGCAGCACAGTAATAGTTGTGGGCCTTTGTTTAGACACTTGGCTGTTTTTGTTAGTTAGGATAATCCATTAAAGTAAGTTTCAATTCTGCATATTTGTAGTAGTAGCAGGGGTAGCCCCTGTAGTTACAGCATTAGGCTAAGTTTGTTATATGTTGTAAGGCCAGGTTCACTGTGCTTTCTCCACAGAATTTACCTCTTCCTAGGAGGCAACAGGAGGCTGTGTCCTTCCCCTTCATACGATGAGTATCCTTTTGGGGAAATAGAGTGGTAGGGCCCCCACCAACAGTCTGAAGGGTAGACTTAAGGGGCTTGATCCAGACTATCACCGGTCGCCGTGTTTACGGCGAGCGGCTGCGTAAGATTGTCGTAGTTAGGGAAACCCGTTCCTTAGGATCGGGCATCCCTAACTGTTGCGTACTTACGGCAAGGGGGGCGTTCCTCACTGTAACTACGCAACAGATACGGTAGGAAGGTGGGGGAAGGTAAGTAAATGAGGGAGGGAGGACGGGTTAGGCCTGTTAAGCTGCTGTGGCCAGGGTAATTACACACTGTTACACCGGCTGAAGTTAGGGTAGCCTTCAGCCGGCGTTACAGTGTGTAATTACTCCGGCCACAGGGGGAGTGTAGGGGGAGTGCACCAGAGCTATGCTGGCCGTACTTACAGCCAGCAGAGCAGCGTAGTTTTGGATAGGGCCCAAGTATTCCAGAAGTGAGTAGGTGGGAGTCTATGCCAACACCATACCACTGACCAAAGTAAAATGAGTAAGCCTTCAGCCAGAAAGTGAAGTCATGCCCTTCCTCTCAGTGTGGTGCTCGGACACGTCCAATCATTGTAGGCCCTGCACTGATTGGCCCGAATCCAGACCTATGCATGCCTTATGGGTGCGCAAGGTCATTACGGCCGTTCTCGGAGCGAGGAGTGCCCGCCCCCTGCAATCCCTGCTCTCGGTAGTAAATCTGGACACTTACGTGTCCCGATTCCTTAACCTTAACTTTTTACGATCATATCTGCGGCCTTACAGCTGCATACCTGATCATAATGGGGCTTCCCCTGCCCCGTACCCTCATTACCATGTCTATCATGGGTAAAAGGGGAGAAAGCCCCTTTCTCGTAAGAGACCCTTTCGGCATCATAAGAAGGCAGGGGAATTACATATGAGGTGTACGTAATCCCCCTGTCATTCATAATCGAGAATCTGGCCCATTGTTCTCTCTTTGCAGGTCCAGTGGCATTTTCTTACTCGTACCGGAGGGAGAAAGTCTGACTGTCAGGTAGGTACAGCCAAGCAAGAGAGCATTTCAGACATCAACTACAGTCTTTCATTATTAATCAGCATTACAATATTACAGGCCCTGATTCAGAGTTTGAAGATTAGAGAGGAAAGTTACATCTGGGCAAAACCATGTTGATATAATGGGAGTCAAATTTCATCTGTTGCAAACAGTATTATAGTTGAAAGGTGATCAGTGTCTGTGTGCAATAAGGAAAAGCAAAGTATTCTCCCAGCATGCAAAGAATAAAATTAATTTGACTCCCTATGGTTTTTCCCAGGTGTAATTTTCCTCTCTTAGGGATTGATTCACAACTAAGAAAGAACAGGATTTCAGTGCGTATATTTAAGAACGGTTAAACTGAGCATGCCCAGAACTCAAAACTACGCCCTGAAACAATGTAAGAATGGTTCACAGATAAGAACGGCTACTTAGGAATGGTTCATGCTTGGGAATGTAATGATTTCCGCATGCATGGCTAGAGGGGCAAGACTCTCAATGTAAATAAGCAGCACTCGGGCTACTAATGTAAGTATGGGGGTTCCTCGAGACTTAGGAATGATTCACAGTTAAGAAGTTCTTGTGGAAACTAACATATGCATGAACAAAGGTAAGAATGCCCCCTACCATTCTTTAGTTGACATCCTCATGGTTAACAGAGACCAAAAGGTGCTTTTCTCTTTGTTCAGCACACAGCTGCTGCGTTTATAATGAATGCATGTGTTCACTTTGATTGAAACAATTAAAGGCTTATCTTTTAAAACTGCTGTTATGTTACTATTTTGTGTTCTCATTATTTATATTTATTTGCAGTTTGTTCATGATTTCATTGTTTGTTGGCTGATATATAGGAGTTGAGAGGTAGGACAAGGAATAGACAGTGGGGTAAAACACAATGGAAACACAGGAAAGACTGCACTATATGCCACAGCAGGGGAAATGCTACACAAACATAGAGAACCGCACTATGTGCAATAGAATACTCAAATGAGAAACGGTAGCACAAATACTAATAAAGCTTAGCACTATGTGCATAGGTATATTCCGTAAAGGCAGTATGCCATAAACTAATAAAGCTTTGCACTATGTGCATAGGTAGTATGCAATACACAAAATAAGGCTTTGCACTATGTGCATAGGTAGTATGCAATACACAAAATAAGGCTTTGCACTATGTGCATAGGTATGTACAAAGAAGGTAGTATGCAATACACAAAATAAGGCTATGCGCTATATGCATAGGTATGTACAAAGAAGGTAGTATGCAATACACAAAATAAGGCTTTGCACTATGTGCATAGGTATGTACAAAGAAGGTAGTATGCAATACACAAAATTAGGCTTTGCACTATGTGCATAGGTATGTACAAAGAAGGTAGTAGGCAACAGGCTGGGTGCATAGATGAAAAATGCAGCAACCAGAGAGAGAGAGACACTCAGCTGACACAGAAATATGAGGACAGACAAGGGCGCAGACAGGGAAAAGCCAAGGCAGGGCCAAACAAGCAGGCAGGAGGGAGAGACAACGGAGACTCAACCAGAACAGAGCACAGAGCAACGATACAGCGAGCAGCAGTGAGGCAACACACGCTATAGTCCGCGCAGAGGGGAGGACAGCGTGGCAAGAAGAAGGAAGCCCGCAGGGATGGACCAGGCCCCCAGCCGCACCGCCCAGCTACACTATGCTGCACGCTGATGATGCTGCCTGGCAACCAGGATGCTGGAAGTAGCGTGAGCCGGCGGGGCACTGCGGGCGCTGCTGACAATAACAACAAAGATAGCCTAAGAAAATCAATCTGCTTCTTAATTGAATCAATGAATGTATTTCTTTGCTTAGCCGTGAATCATAAGGATATTAAAGATCCTAAATACTGTATATACACGAATCTTATTTGGGAAAGAAAGCTGTTCCTAAATATACGCATATGGAGAAAAGAACGTTCTTAGCTCCTAAGAATCTAGGGGTTTGGTTAACATTTTTCTTTAGGGTCTGTGAATTGTTCTTACTGATTTGCTTTATGCTTATCTTTAGGAACATTCCTAAATTCTTTCTTTAAATCAGGTCCTTATTTTCAATCTCTGAATCAGAACCATAGTCTTTACATTGTATTAATGGTCTTTCCTTTCCTTTTTCTTGTATTTTTTTTTGCTTGGTTTTGTATTCAAGGTGGGTTTAGCACTCCCTTTGGCAGTGTCTCTATTTACGTTACCAGGGATTATCTGTGTGAGGGATCTATGGAGTCAGACATAAGACAGTAATATTATTATTTTTGATTAAATTATAAACTGTGAATTTAAACTATGTAAATTGTATGGCATATTAATTACTATTCTTAAATAGAAACAGTATGGTGTGCATACATTTATAAGTAAACATATCTGTAAAGTCCAGTTAGTTGGTTGGAGTAGGTTTTTGGTTTTTTTTAGGTCTTTATGTCACAGCTTGTATAGGTTTCTGTGGCAGGATGTTGCTTCTCTTATTATATCTGTGTACTCATTGACCAGAGAATAACCACCTGTTATTGCTGCTGCAGCCATTCTCTGCCCCGGAAATTTGTCTTCCAACCACTGATCTTGATCTAAGTATTGCAAGTCTCTTGCAGGATCATGTGAAGCGGCACATCAGAGAACTAAACTGCAACCACTGTCAGACACTGACTTAGGCCTAAGCTCTCACTAAAGGCATAAGGCAATGACTCACAACTTTTGCAAATTAATACCAGAGAGATTGTGATATCAAGGTACTGCACTAAGGAGGTGTGTCCGGTTCCACCCATTGATGTGTCTAACACTTTCATAAAAACTACTTGTCAATAAAATGGCAACATTAGTATTTATTGAGTGTTACATTTTCAGTGGATAAATATTTTTTGTATATATTGTGAAGACTATGAACGGAAGATCCACTGAGTTTATTTTCCATTTTTATCTCCATTATTGAAGCAGGGGCTGGCTGGCAATATTTAACCTGGAGGGCAAATATAAGCAAGTGGTCCTGAATGTTCAGTCCCCATCCCAACTTATTTTTGTTTACAGTTATAGGGGGGAAGTAAGGAATAATTATATATCTTGTCATAATATTTCTGGGCCAGCTCCAGACCTAAAGAAGAGAGCTGACTTGAGTATGCAAGTATGTATGTCAGCTCTAAATAGGTACTGGGCCTATACTTCCGCAAAAGGACTCTGCCACCCAATGCTGCATTCTATGTGTTAATCAGTCTCTGCAGGGGGGCCGAGATATGCATGGAATATTATGGGTGGCCCCAAAGGCACGGATCCACTACCCGCACAGAGGAGAGCAGAGGGAGTGTCCTGTTCTCTTACCCACGGTATTGTGAATCATAAATTGTGGAGGCTACATACAGAATTTCAAATTAAATCTGCATCAGGCCCTATATTTTGAAAATGTAGCACTAAACTATATGTCCAATGTCTTTTTATAATTATAACTAATCAATATTGAAAGAATTTTCCATAGATTACTGACATACATCAGCTAGCAAACTGGTCACAATTAAAGGTAAAGTTAACATTAAGAAAGTAATGAGAAATGTTATGTGTAGCCTGGTCTTGATGAGGAACTAGTCATTTTTAGCACACATTTTCTGCCTACATTATATCGCTTGTTGTTTTAATTAATTAATTATTAACAGGTTTTTATACAACGCCAGCAAATTTACAATTTTAAGAATCATTATAACAAGACTGGGTGGTAACAGACAGACTGGGTGGGTAAGAGGGCCCTGCTCACAAGCTTACACTCTATAGGATATTGGAGATTGATAAGGGAAAGTGCTGTTCTATCACCCGCCGCGTCCCTGGTCGTTCCTAGGGCGACAGACGTGTCTCCTGCCCCCCGCCGCCCTCTCTCCTCTGCTGGCATCCCGACGCGCTGTGTAGCAATGTCGCTGCCGCGTCGGTGCGCATGAGGGTAGAGGGCTTGTCTGCTCCCTGGCTCCTGATTGGCTCTGGCACACTATATCCTCCCTCCTTGCCTGTCCCTCGGCGCGGGTTATAGCGTTCACTGCATCGCTTCAGTCTGCTGCTGAATTCCAGTCTCTTGGTTGTGGATTCTGTACCTCTTGTTCCTGCTCCCTGACGTTTTCCTCCTAGTTCTTCCTTTCCCTGGTTGCCCACTGTACTGCCTTGCATATTGTTTATATCTGCATAAATCAGCACATAGTGCATACCCTGACTACCTACCGGATGGCCTTGCATACTGTGTATATCTGTATAAATCAGCATATAGTGCATACCCTGGTTGCCTACCGCATTGCCTTGCTTGTTGTTTAAATCTGCATTATGAGCACATAGGGCCTGATCCAGACCTACGAATGAGAGCGGAGCGTATTACCGCTGCAGCGTAAAAACTTTCACTCCCATGACACTCCCCTTACCTTCCTTTCATTACGCCCGCCGAACCCTACCCTAACTTTTCCCTGTGTTCGTATGTATTTTTGTAGTGACGCGCTGTTCGTAGCGGGATAAGCACGCCCATACTGTACAATTTAAATGGCTCCCCCTGCTTACATTCCTTAACTCCAGCGTCCGTACTAACTTCGTACTATAAACACGCCCCGTCGTTGGAAAAAACGCAAACAATACATACGCCAGAATCGCCGCTTCGAAAAGGTCTTTGATACGACCAGAAGTTATCACTATGCACATGCGCAGTGCGTTTTTTCTGCCGTTTTTACGCTTAGGATCAGCTTTAGCTTGCATGCGAGCGTAGGTCTGGATCAGGCCCATAGTGCGTACCCTCGTTGCCAACCGTATTGGCTTGCATTTTGTGTATACTTTATTAACATCTGCCTTAAACTTGCTCATCGTACATACTCTTGTTGCTATCTGTTTTATTGGCACATAGTGCCTGCCATTGTTACTGCCTATATTGACTAGCACATAGTGCTACCCTCGTTGCTATCTCTTCAAACTTACCCATATTTCCCATATATACTCCTACTCATTGTGTTTGTTGTGGTTGTACTTGTACTGTCAGTGTGCCCTTTATCTGTATCCCAGGCTTCGGCCTTGGGGTCTCTCTCCTACTTCTTGTCTGTGCTGCCTGCCTTTCGTGTGCCTCTAGCTACATCTTCGGCGTGGCCTCTTCTTCCTTCCTTCTCACCCTAGCACGTAAAACATACATTGTACCAGCCAGCGTGTAAGGTAAATGTTCTCAGTGCTCTGTGTCCAGTCACACTGCATTTTTTTCTGCATTGTTTAACAGAAAAGTAAACCGGATAGCAAAAAGTGGTTGTAAATGGGGTAGACTGTCAGAAGAGAGGAGTTTTAGGGAGTGCTTGAATGTTTGGAGAGTAGAGGACAATCTTAATGGGCGAGGAAGGTTATTACAGAGAGTGGATGCAGCATGGTTATGTCACTGGTTTATGTGATAAGACTTAAAAGTATGATTAAAGATATTTGTTATAATTGCTCCTTAATGTACCTATACCTCTAATCACTTTATTTCCTTACATTTCTTTTGTTCTGTTGTTTAGTTTTAGTCCATAAAGGTAAATATTTCTTATTTAGATATCTCTTCTTGATAATAGGGAGTCTGGGGGTTTCTTGGTTATAGCAATCTGACCACTACAGGCATGCTGAAGGAGAAATCATAAGACCATTTACAGTAGTTGCTATAGAGGAGTTACAGAACCACATTTGTTCCTGTCTGCGGCTGCCGACGGGAAACTGTTACCAACCATGTGACATGGGATTTTCCTGTTGTAAGCAGGGGCGGAACTACCACTGGTGCAACAGGTGCAATGGCACTGGGGCCCAGGCTGATCAGGCCTGGCAACAGAAATCTTGGGGCCTCGGTACACTCATGTTTTTGAGGGCCCCAATCCCTCCTTAATAGTGGATTTCAGAGGTTCCTCTGAGCCTGGGGGCCCGTCACAGCTGTCTTCCTTGTCCCCCCTGTCACTAGGCCTGAGGCTGACATGGGCCCACAGCCATCATCACCGTTCCACTGAAGTTCCCCACCGGTTTACCTGGGATATCATCAGGGCCAAAGCATATTTTTTGCACCAGGGCCCACAACTGGCTAGTTCCACCTCTGGTTGACAGCCATGGGACTTCATGTTCCTGTCTGCGGAAACTGTTACCTAGCAACTGCGCAGCCACACTCCTTTACCTCACAAAGGGCCTGATCCAGAGCTGTAGCGCTCAGCGTAACATCGCTGCTCTGGCCCGACACTCCCCCTTGTAGGAGCATATTGATACGCTGGGACGGCGGCGTTAGTACGTTAACGCCGCCCTCCCAGCCTCATTACCCTCCCTCCCACCGCCCCCCTACACTAACTTCAGCGTAGGGACGCTGGGGGACGTCCCCTCCAGCGTCCCTACGGCGCAACATCTGCCCGGCGCATGCGCATTACAGCCGTACTAGCGACGGCGGCCGTAGCTCTGGATCAGGCCCAAAGGCTCTATAGGAGCATGGTTAAAGGCAACTGCATTACCAGTGACACAGGTAATGGTTGCCATGTGGCTGCCCAAGCATTTCTTTTAATGATGCACCTCCCTAGAGCACCAGGGAGATGACCCTGAAAATTTTGATGGCGGCGCGGCCCAAAAAACAGATGCACCCCAATCCCAATCCACCTCTGTAATGTAGTCATGGTGTCTTACATAACTGTCAGGCTTTGATTACATCTTAGCCTCCATGATGCTCATCTCTATAGGCCTCATTTCAGTGAAATTGGACACAATTTCTAAATTCTATCATCATGCCAGAATTACTTCTTGAACTGAATTAGCATCAAGAAGATTGTTAAACACTTCAGGGAGTCTGGGAGTTCACCCACTCTTCTGTGAGTCCCTCTGATATTCAGAGAGTGTTGGCAACTATGTATTAGGCTTTTGCCAACATTTTTATTTTTAATGTACTGGACATTTTTTTTAGATATTTTTGTGCCAGCATTATATTTTTTTTTTGTTTAATGGGGGCATTTAACAAGCGCTACTGGCCCTGGCTGGCAGGGCATGTTGGCACTTGTGGTTCTCCAAGTGCCAGCATGCCCTGGCATCCATGGGCATGCTGGTGATTGTAGTTCTACAATCATTATCTTGCCCTATCGGGACGGGAATTTTATTTTTCATTGCGGTGTGTGTGTGTGGGGGGGGGTCTTGGGATAAGGGATTTATTTAGATTTTTTTTATTTTGGGAGGAATTGTGTGTTTTTTTTTTTATAAATAATTAACTTTTTTTTTATTTTTATTGGCAGCTCCAGTGAACTGCTCCTTACACTTACAAGCGTAGGGCTTGTTAAGCAGCTACCGGACTGCACTGCACGGAGCATTTAAATGAGAAAAACGCCCCTTTTCTCATTTAAATATCCTTTCTACTGGCGAAGACAGGTCGGATGCGAACACAGACAAATGGGTACACTTGTGCCCATCTTTCTGTGCGCGCTCCTGATCTAGCCATGCTCAGTGCTCATTTTTGCTGTGCTTCTGTCTGTTCATGCCTGTTTAGTTGTTTAGCTTTGGGTCAGTCTCTGTTTAGGTGTCAGTCAATGCTGTGCATATTTTTTGTACATGCTGTTTTAGGTCTCTGCTTTGTGCTGGGGTTAGCGTGGTTTTCTCCTTGCCCACCATTGGTTTTATGTTGCAATCCCCGCTATTGACGTGTTTTTATGTGTTTCGCTAGCCATTGCTGCACTAGCGGCATTGCTGTACGCTGTTCAGTGACTGTCTGTACAAACGGCTTGTGCCGTTCTTTTCCTCTGGCTCTGTTACTTTACTCTATTTTCTGCTTTTGTTTACTAGGCTGCTATGGTAACGGACAGCCTGTGACGGCCCGCTGCCTGGCCGCTCCCATCCCTGTCGCCTGTGGGTGTCCGGTCCAGAGGCTGTCTGGAGTCAGTGTGCAGTGGTAAGATTGATTGCCTTTCTTTTTATTTCCCTATATCTACATGTTGGTGTGTGGATTTTGGTTGTACTGTCTGCGTTTGTATTGCACCCTGATGATGATTGCTACATGCAATTGAAACGTTGGTGAGCCTGATGTATTAAATCTACTAATATTTGGATTTCAACTTTGAACAAATCTCCTAAATGCCTTTCTTTCACATTGGACTTTGCTAACTTATTTGCTAAGAGCACCTTGAGCGGTATCCTGGTGTCAGTGGAGTGCCGGTGAAGTGTCTTTGTGCATATGT
>WWET01004351.1:37061-55108 GCA_011038615.1 Limnodynastes dumerilii | reverse complement strand
CCTCCTAATGTGGTTCCCTCCTCCACCACTCCCCCCCCCTCACTTTGTACCCTCTTGTCCCCCTCTGCTACCCTTTTACCCCATCCCCACCTGGTGGCTCCCTCTCAATCTCTCACTGTGCTCTATCCCCTGCTCCTTGATCTTCCAAGCTTGACACCTCACATTTTGCCCTGCGTTCTGTGCTTGCTTCAATTAATTTTTGATATTTTTAGTCATATTATATTTATATATACTCTGCTGTCCATCCCTGTCCTGTATGTCTGTGCTGTATTTTGTACGGCGCTGCGGACACCTTGTGGCGCCTTATAAATAAACGATAGGGTTGGGGTCAGACTGCAGGGAAGGGAAGATTAGGTTCATGGAAGGGGAGGATTAGGTTAAAGATTAGGGAGTGGGTTAGGATTAGATTTCATCATTCACATCACTGAATTGCGTTGGAAAGGTTCAATATGAATGTAATGGTCCGAAACACGCTTATTTAATTTCCCTAAAACACCCATCTGAACACAGACGGACGCAGTTCTGATTTGCATTCAATGTGTGCACATTTTTCCTGGGCATGTACAGAGCAAAAGAGCTCAGAGATGCGCTTCGCCGTTGGTCAGATGTTCAGGTCCAGATCAGGATTCTGTATACCGATGTTCTGGGTCCACATAGAAATGACTTTCGAGCAGTAGACACAGTGATTGAGTGCAAAGATAGCACCAAAAACCAATGAAACTCTCCAGCCAAGTCACCCCCCAATGTTATTCTTTGTCTGTATTCTCTACACACTTTATTTTCCTGTAGGTAGAAGACGAACGACTGAAAAGAAAATCTGTATCTCTGAAACTAGAAAAGAGTGAAAGAAACTTTCTCAAGTTAAACCGAGGTGAGAGCCTGGTGAAGACTTTTATTGGTCAAGTTGATTGAACGGTGACACGATATATTATGTGGTGACGTTCTACAAGGACAGTCTTTGAGTTCAGCTTTTTCTTCACCGTCTTGCTTATTTCCATGGTTCGCTACGTACGTAAGAAGCTGGGAAATAGTACTGTGCGCCTACAGTACAGCATCGGAAATAGCTGATTTTGATTGCACTGCGGGGTCTTGACTAAGCCCTTTCGGGCAGTCAGTATCCTGCAGGTCCATTATCTGTAGTTCTCGATGGTATAATCGGGGTCAGACCAGATGATAATTAATCGGCTGCTCTGCTTAAACAATTAGACGGATGCTGTGCTGATCCTAATACCACCTTGCGGTCTCGGCCATTTTTTACACACTGACCCCTGCATGCTTAATGTACGTTCGGGGGTCTGTAGGTACGCTCCCTTAGGGGGGAATGCACGCCCCCTGCACTCCCCACTGTTTGTAGGACTTATGTGTACAGATTCCTACTTTAACTTTTACGACTACTTCTGCAGCCATATGGGCCACAGACCTAGCGCCAGATTTACTAAGCTGCGGGTTTGAAAAAGTGGAGATGTTGCCTATAGCAACCAATCAGATTCTAGATTTCCCTTTCCTATTACATACTAAAGAATGTCAGCTGAAATCTGATTTGCTGCTATGGGCAACATCTTCATACCCTTCAACATGACCCATTCCATTAGGTACAAAATGCTCTGCTCCTCAGTTTCCAACTGTAAAGTTACTATGGTAACCACCTTTGTTGAAGAGACTAATAGTTTTTTAAATATCAGTTCATTCATTTGAACCAGGTGAGTGACAGTTGGAAGCTCAGGAGCGGATTCGATTGTGCCTAATGGAATGGGTCATGTTGGAGGGTCTGCATTTCCACTTTTCCAAACCCGCAGCTTAGTAAATCTGGCCCCTAGTTGTAACGGGGCTTCCCTGCCCCCGACCTCTCGTTTACATGGCTATCCCCGCCTGTATGGCTCTGCCCCTTCATCGTAAGTACTAATGTTCGTAACTTCTTTACATCCTTTAGTACTTACGCACAGGGAACATTTGACGCACATGCTCAGATGTATCCAGACAGGGGACTTATGCAAATGACTTACGTAAGTCCCCTGTTGGTCATAGATGAGGATCCGGCCCTTTATGATTTCCCCGGGTATCAAACCTATTTGTCGAGAGCCATGAAATGCGTAAAAGTGTGTACTCGGCTTGATGCAGGATATCTTTTCCCACGTCAACAGTATCAGGAAGTTACTTATTAATAATATATTAATATATTTTTATACACTTAGAACATGATCGACACGGAAAATTTGTCAGCCTTAAGTCACACTTGCGGATCAGTGGCCCGTATGACCGTTGATCCGCCCGTGAGTGGGGTTCCCAACCCACTCTGTAAAATAAATGCTTCTGGGTGGAGGGGAAGCACAAACCCCGTTGCTCTTAAAATCCATCGTCCAGAACTTAGGACCTGATCCAGACCTACGCTCGGGTGCATTTTTACGATGGTCGTAATCGTAAAAACAGCCATTTGTACTTACTGCGCATGCTCGGGGCAGATGTTACGCTCATGTTACGCTGGGAAATTCTGGGCCTTGAGCGTACCACCTTCGTAAATACGCTATGCACATGAGCGCTTCATGAGCGTAGGTCTGGATCAGGCCCTTAGTTCTGTACGATGGAAGTTACGTTAGTAAACCTAACGTGACATCTGGAGGACGCATGCACCCTCCAGTCCACAGAGCGCGCTTACACACTTTGCGTATGTAAGTGGGCTTTCGTACGGACATCTGGTCCTTGATATTTAAATATATCTGAATAGATAGCATTATAGTGATCGCTAATTGAAGTATTGTTTGTGTCTGTTTGCTATGTGAATTTTAAACAATCACAAGTAATACTACAAAGCCTTTTGTTTTATTGGGAAGTACCAGTTACCGACTATGAACTCAGGTCACGTAGACACATGACACGACTACCCGAATATACATTTTGGTCTGGACCAGACTTAAGAAAAAGCTTGAAATTAAGAGCCGTATTCAGAGAACCGTCTTCACGGCGAGTCCCGTGCGTATTCTTAGGTTCGTTTTAACTGTGCATGCGTAGTAACTTTATTTACGGAGTTCACATAGACTATACGTGCGGAAGTGCCTCCTGAATGGACATGTGAATCGCACGTGAGTAAATACGCACGGATCTCCCACGCTAAAATACGCACGTGAGAATTTAAATAAAAATGGGTGGGGGGAGGCATTTTTAATGAAGGAGTGTGGACGAGGTGTGGGCGGGGTTAGTTAGATACGCACGTACGGTACAACAGGACGCATGCAAATGCCCACGGAAAGATAAGGCAAATCAAGCCACTCGTAAGTCACATAAAACACGTCCGTGTCAGGGGTGTGTCAGGGGAGTGTCAGGGTGTGTGAGGGGAGTGTCAGGGTGTATGAGGGGAGTGTCAGAGGTGTGTGAGGGGAGTGTCAGGGGTGTGTGAGGGGAGTGTCAGGGGTGTGTGAGGGGAGTGTCAGGGGTGTGAGGGGAGTGTCAGGGGTGTGTGAGGGGAGTGTCAGGGGTGTGTGTGCAAACTTTTCTGGGACGGATCTCTGAATACGGCCTTTTATCTCCAATCCCTTTGACTGTAAGGGGCTCACACGCTTTCAGTGAAGTAAACCACTCTTGGTTGCAGCTGAAATGCCTGGTGGCCCCCGAGTGCATGTACCGGCAATCCTTCTTATGACTGTCTGTCGCATTCAATGCTGGCTCGTTTGGCTTGTCACACTTCGTCTGTGCTCCACTGGAATTTCTCATTCTGCATTCAGAAGCCTTGTGCCCCATCTTGTGACATACAAAGCACTTGAACTTGGGCTTTTTGGACTTTGTACCTTTTGTTAGTAAGGCAGAACCTTCAACATTTGTCTCGACGAGGATACGTTCTTGGAACTGTAGTAGCTTGGCTCTCACGATCTCTGTCGTTAGCTTGGTATCCAAAGCTACCACCAGGAAATCAAACTCTGGCGTCAGATTTTGCAGCATCGCCATCGCCACTTCCTCATCATCCCCCTGTGCTCCCACAGATGCCATCTGCTGGGCTATGGACAGTATTCTATCAATGTAATCGTTCATGTCCTTACAGGCACTTAACTTTGTCCCCTACAGCGTACGCCTCAAGTTTATTCTCCTCGTCAGACCTTTGTCTTCATGCGCCATTTGCAGGGCGGTCCACATGTCTTTGGCTGACACTTTCCCGCTGATAATGGCGTACACGCGCTGTTCCACAGCCAAGCCTATGGTCCCCATGGCTTTATCCACTTCATCAGCGTTTGGACTTTCTCCTGGTTCAATTGTGACCTTCCACAACGTTTCCCGCTTTAGCTGCATTTCCATGGCGAATTTCCATGTTGTGCAATTTTCTGAGCCTTTTAGTTTTGCAAAGCTCATACTTGCCCCTGTACTGTGCATTCTCCCCTTGTATTAAATAAAGGACTTTTCTGATGAATCAGCTTCCTTTTATTTCTCTGTGTACCTCTACTAGCGTTTCTCTGTTTGGCGCTTTTGTTTTCCAACTTGCGGCTCTGGGCCCATAACCTATTGGCAGAGTCTTGTGGTGCAAGATAGCTGACAGCAGATGTTGGATATGGATTGTAGTCCACTCATATGCACTTAACCAGATTCTAAGCTTATTCAGTAGAGAGCAAGTGGTAACAGATTATGCAGTACTGGTACACATAAGCATTCAGCAGTATAGATGGAGGTTCTGGAACAACAGGAACTCACAATAGAGCAGGGATATGATTAAGCAGCAGCTTGTCAGATCTGCAGGTTCAGGTTCAGATCTGCAGGTTCAGGTTCAGGTTCAGGTTCAGTAAAGGGTTACTGTGTGAGGAGTGTGCAGTTCAGTGACTAGCTCCTACTAGCAGAGATAACAGGTCCCGCCTGGGCAGTCTAACAGACAAACAGGAAGGTGATGTCATCTGATACCTCCTACTGCACAAGCCTGCACTAGAGCAGACACTAGAGCAGGGGAGCAGTCAGAATAGAGAAGGACACAGGTTACTGAGCTCTCTCCTCTCCAACAATTGTGACTAAGGAAAAAAGGGTGAACAGGGTGGGAGACAAGTAGTTGGAACTTTGGGGACATTGGTGTTGGAGGCTAATCTCCAGCCAACCTTGCTGCTGTATTGGATTGCAATGAGCTAAGAGCCATTGTGGAATCCCTGGATTTACCTGGACTTATTTCCTCACTGTTGGACTTGCTATTGAGTGCCAGGCTATGCTTCATTTGATGCCATTACTCTTATTTTTTTTTTTTTTATAAATCTGATTGCATTCAATATAGTCTGTCAGCGGCTGAGAAGTTATTAATAAATGGCACCCAGCCTATTGAGTATTAAGCTGTTTAAGGTGCAGTTGCTGCTCCAAAGTGGTGTGTCTTGTGCCACCAAAAAGGGTGTGTCTTTTACTGCAAAGGGTTGTGTCCTGTACACCAAAAGAGGTGTGTCCTTTACTGCAAAGGGGTGTGTCCTGTTCCACCAAAGGGGTGTATCCTGTGAATAGCTCCACCCACAGGTGTGTCTAGCACTGCCAGGAAAACTATTTCTCAAAAAACAATGGCAGCATCAGTATTTATTGATTGTTAAATTATCAGTGAATAAATACTTTCAGTATTATTATTGAGACTGTGAATAGGAGATCCGCTGACTTCTTCATATGTATAGAAAAGATAAAAGTAGGTGACACTGTAGCTGAAAAACAGGAGACCAAAGTGTAATTTTCAGATCTGTCTCCATTTCTGTCATCTTGTGTTCAATAACTATTAGTCTTAGCCTCCAAGAAAATGGCCATCTCCATATACCATACCTCAATGCAGGAAAATTGGAGACAATTCATAAATTCTGTAATTCATACTGCATTGACTTCTGTAACTAAATCAGCAACAGGGAGACTGACAGACGTTTAAGGATGCCAGGAATATCACCCACTTTCCTGGAAGTGTGAAGCGTAACCGTGAGGTTACTAGTTGTGAGGGAGGGAAAGTTATTTTGCACCATTAGATAGTGTAGGCTGTGTTTTTTTACTGAGCCTTATACATATATATTTCATTTGGAAATCTGCATATGTTGTTGCTGGATATATTGCTACAATCTGAGAATTTAACTTCTTATAGTGTGGAATTTGTAAATTGATTTATGTGTACAATACAAACTGAATTTTAGAGCTGCTAAGCAACTAATATGTTTGTGCAATAACGTGTCGCTTTTGGAAATAGAAAATTCACCCAATTTTTGACTGATGCATATAAGTGTTTTTAATATGTGACATTAAAGATTGAAATAATGTTTTAACAAGTATAATTGAGTCTGTCTATATGTATATGGTGTGCACTAGTTAATTTTGGAAGCTACCATTATATCCCATGCAACCATGAAGAATATACAAACTCCACTCAGAGATGGACCAGTCTGTAAACACATCACCAATGCTAACTACAAAGCCACTATGGTTCAACATACTCCTAGATAACATTATCATTATTTGTGAGTATTTTGTTAGTGAGCTATATACTTTTTTCTCTGCATAATAATCAATTTTTTTTATGACTATAATACATATAATACATGTCTCTATACTGTACCACTGACCTATGTTTCTCTTAATAAGTGATGCATAGTATTATAATAAGCACTACAGTAGCAAGATCTAAGGTTACTCAGCAGCCTGTGTAGGGTGGTGACAGTTGAGGGACTATTTCTGTGGCCCTGTGTCATTGGATCACAACTCTCCAGGAACATGGATGAAAATAGATTGGGTCGTATTACTGCGCATATTGCATGTAATGACTCTATCCAAACTGCTCACCACCTATGCAGAGGAAACATGTAATGCAACATAGCCTGACCTTTGCACAATGAGAAACACCAGAGTGTCTATTTCTGCTCACAGCAGACCTTTCACCCAATCACAAAATCTTCTCCCGGGTGAGTCAAGTAATATGTCTAATACTGTGCATAGATATGAATATTTAGGGTTATTGGGGGCATCATTTGTAGATATATTTTTAACAAAAAACACAGAAAACTGTATTTTACATAGTTTTCTGTTAAAATTTGCTTTAGTTTAGTTTAACTTTGAAGTGTCCCTGTTCAGGGCTGCTATCAGAAATTGTGGGGCCAATACTGGTAAAATAGGCAGCCCCCATGACTCCCCCTTCACTACCTTGTCCCTACTCAACACATTACTTTATTATTACTTTATATAAGGCAGCCATTTCTTCAGATCAGTCTTGCTCCTTTCTGTTGATTTGGGGAGTGACAGAGACACAGGAAGGACAGAAGAAAGAAGAGAGAGAGCAGAATGAGAAGGGGAACACAGAAGGGCGGCCTCTAATGGCTGGAGAATGAAATACATGTCATACATAGAAAAACACAGTTTTTCCTGAGCTGAGGGGTGGGAGCCCTCTCATAAGGCGAGCCCGGTATTTCAGTACCAGCTGTCTTACCTTGATGGAGACCCCGCCCCCGTTGCTGCATCAGTATGCCCACGTGCAGACATGTTTAGGTATGTGGGCAGACTGGTACTGCTTTCACATCACCAAGAGCAATAACCAGGGATTTTTTAACCCGGGTTATTGCTGGGTATTTAAAAACAGCCATGTTGTAAGACCTTGGGCCAGATTTACTAAGCTGCAGGTTTGGAAAGTGGCGATGTTGCCCATAGCAACAGAATCTAGCTGACATTCTCTATTGAGAGCTAGAATCTGATTGATTGCTATGGGCTACATTTCCACTTTTCCAAACCTGCAGCTTTGTAAATCTGGCCCCATATCTTACACTGGACTTTTAACACTCCCGGACCAAAAAGGAGACTGCCAACTAAGAAATTCATAGCTGCGAATAGCAGAACTGCAGGTGTGGCATCCCAGCAGTGTCTTGAGAACTGTGTGTGATGTGCAGGGTGATTTGGGCAGCGTAAGCGTTGGGAGCTAGTATGAGGCTGTTGCTAGGCAGCAGCCAGAAGACTGCCAGCTGGTGTTTGAGGGAGGTTGCCTGGGCAACAGTCAGCTGGTAGTGGCATGCGGCGATTCTGGAAAGATCTGGGAGGTCTGTTGAAAGAGCCAATTGGTGTAGGGCGGGGCAGTTGGCGGCTGAGAGTGATAGAGAGCGGATGGTAAAAGCAGCAGAGACAGACATAGAGAGGGAGAAGCGGAGAATAACAGCGGCGGTGACAGAGATATAGGGAGAGAAACGGAGAATAACAGCGGCGGTGACAGAGATATAGGGAGAGAAATGGAGAATAACAGCGGCGGTGACAGAGATATAGGGAGAGAAATGGAGAATAACAGCGGCGGTGACAGAGATATAGGGAGAGAAATGGAGAATAACAGCGGCGGTGACAGAGATATAGGGAGAGAAATGGAGAATAACAGCGGCGGTGACAGAGATATAGGGAGAGAAATGGAGAATAACAGCGGCGGTGACAGAGATATAGGGAGAGAAATGGAGAATAACAGCGGCAGTGACAGAGATATAGGGAGAGAAATGGAGAATAACAGCGGCAGTGACAGAGATATAGGGAGAGAAATGGAGAATAACAGCGGCAGTGACAGAGATATAGGGAGAGAAATGGAGAATAACAGCGGCAGTGACAGAGATATAGGGAGAGAAATGGAGAATAACAGCGGCGGTGACAGAGATATAGGGAGAGAAATGGAGAATAACAGCGGCAGTGACAGAGATATAGGGAGAGAAATGGAGAATAACAGCGGCAGTGACAGAGATATAGGGAGAGAAATGGAGAATAACAGCGGCAGTGTCTAAAAAGAAGAACTTAAAGTCACACCTGGGCTAAACCATGTTGATTGCATGGGGAGTCATATTTCATCTGTTGCAAACAGTGCTAGTGTTGAGAGGTGAGATTTCCCGGCCCAAGTCTAAATAACAGTGTGATAGTAAAGCTGGTCAGTATCTGTGTGCAGTAAGCAATTCACAGATATATCCCTGCATGCAAAGAATACAATTACCTTGACTCCCCCTGAAATCAACATGGTTTAGCCCAGGTGTAACTTATTTCAAGCACTTACTTAAGTCTGGAACCAGCCCTTAATTTCAAGCTCCTTCTTAAGTCTAAATCAGGTCCAATGCGTCTACCAATAAGGGAGGGACAGTAGTATCAAACAAGCCAAGAGGATAACAATTCTGTGTGACCCCTTAAATTTACCCCTACACCTCATGCTCTCTGTTCTGATCTGATCTGGCTGTATCTAATTGTCCTCCCAATGATCACTTTATTACAGTATTATAACCCTTTAAACACCCTTCAAAACACAATGACCAGTGGCTTAAACTTAAACTTTCCAGCTAAATGGTGCCCGGGTGAAATTCATCTATCATCAGAGGACTGAGAGTTAGTTTTGCACTGTGCACGATCCAAACAGATGATAAAACTAGAGAACCTACTTAACAGGACTGTAGAACTTAACTGGATCATTCATGAATAACTGTTCAAAAGACAGAACCCCTCTGTAGTACAGTATCATGGAAGTATTCAAAGATTCAAAGATTATCTGATTAGTTATCTATATTCCCTTTTCAAGATGCTAAGAGAGCAGAAGGCTGTCTACAGGCAGAGCATGATCCTCATGCAGAAGGTGGAACCCAGTGAGATGCTGATGAAAGCTCTGGAGGACGTCAGGTTACTGACCACAACACTGGAGGAAACAAAGCAAGAGCTGCAAATGAAGGTGAACCATGTCTTCATCTCATACAGGTCCGGATTCACAGTTATGTAGTTCTCGTCTTATGTACGTTGTTTTAAGAATTGAGCTTCTACACATGCATAGTAGCTTATTTACACTATCGGAAATGGTACAGAAATGGTACGTAGATAGCATAAGTAAGCTACTGGACCATAGTCTCTATCAGGCCCTATACAGTCCCTATCAGATCATAGAGATACTTACTGTATGCCAGAAGGTAGGTAGGGCAACATTACAGAGAGTGAAGAAACCAAAGACTTTTTCAGTTGGTTCCCCATAAACCAGTGTAATAGTTGTAAATTCAGACGTTTGTTTGGAATAAAAGGAGCCAACAATAAGTAACATGTTTACCTTCAATGTGTTCAGTTACAAATGAATGGCTGAATTAAATGTATGGTGAATGGCTTGATGGATGGATGAAGCATTGATGATGTATGGATGACTGATAAACAGTAGGTGGGATGACGGATGGATGGATGGATGGATAGAAGATGAGTGGGATGGATGGACAGATATATGGTGGGTGATTGAATAGGCAGCTGGATGGATGGATGATGGTTGGATTTGTAATTGATGGTGCACTTATGAAGGTTGGAAAATGGCTGGATGGATGATAGACAAATGACTGTATTGACCTTCGTTTGATGGCTGGCTTAATGGATGGATGATGGTGAAGGCATGATGAGTGGATTAAGATGGACAGATGGCTGGCTCCATTGATAAATTATGATGGAGAGATGACTGGTTTGATGGATGGATTAAGATGGACTGATGGCTGGCTCCATGGATAAATTATGATGGAGAGATGACTGGTTTGATGGATGAATTATGATGGAGAGATGACTGGTTTGATGGATGGATGATGATGGATGGATGGATGGCTGGCTGGCTCCATGGATGAATTATGATGGACAAATGACTGTCTTGATGGATGGATGATGATGCACAGATGGATGGCTCCATGGAGGAATTATGATGGATGGATGACTGGTTTGATGGATGGATGATAATGGATAGATGACTGGTTTGATGGATGGATGGATGATAATGGATAGATTACTGGTTTGATGGATGAATGATGATGGATAGATGACTGGTTTGATGGATGGATGATGATGGACAGATGGCTGGCTCCATAGATGAATTATGGTGAATGGATGATGAATGGATGAAGACAGTCAGACGGCTTGCTGGATTTACGATTGATGGTTAGAGCATGGCTGGAAAGATGACAAATGACTGGATAGATGAAGGAAGGATTATGGATAAATAAATGTTAGATGTTTGAGTCTGTGATCACACTTAATTCCATGTGATTGATCCAGCAATGGTTTTTCCTGTATCTGTGCAGGTGCAGAGTTTGGAATTACAGTTATCGGAGAGGCCGTCTCGAGAGGAGCTGGACATAGTTACAGAAGAGTTATGTAAAACAAATCTTGAGAAGCTTCAACTAGAAGAGCAGCTGAAGGAGGAGCTGGAGAAGTGCGCAGTCCTCGGAGAGAGGGGTATGTGAGGCATATTTCATCTCTCTCAGGTGTCTAACAAAACCTGTATAAAGTCTTAAAAGTGCCAAAAAGATGTAATATCTTATATAAATTCTATAAACAACTGAAATTGTAGAAGAATCTACCAACTATGTACCAACGTCCAGGATCCTGTAAATCTTTTTCCTGATATTCTCATTTCTTTTGCAGTTAAGTATTTGGAAGAAACGATAAAGGAGAAGGATGTTCTGAGCAGTGCACATAATGACACACCAGCAGTGGCATCTCCACCTCCGCCTCCCCCTCCACCGCCACCACCACCGCTTCTGAGCCTCGTATCCAACACACCGGAAGAGTGAGTATGAGATGTAATCCCCGAGCATTAGCTGACCACATCCTTCATCTGAGAGCCACGTTATATTCTATAGTACAAGCAACGAGAGGCAAAATAATAAACATTGGGCATTGAGAGACTCTACATGCTCCATGACAGGGGGTTTATAGAGGTGAGGAGGTCTACCACCTGTTACTGATCTGTAAGATGTGGAGGTCTATCACAGTATAGGCAGCTGCAGCTTGTGGTGTGGAGGTCTAATACCTCATATTCTAGAGCCTCTGGGTAGTTGTGATTATATATATTGCAGGAATGGCAAACCTGTGGCTCTCCAGGTATTGTAGAACTATGACTCCCAGCATGCTTTAACTGCATAGGAACAGCTGATTCATGATAAAGCATGCTGGGAGTCGTAGTTGCACAACACCCGGAGAGCCACAAGTTGGCCATTCCTGATATATCGCGTGGTTTCTTCATGATCTACAAAGATAACAGTTCTAGCTTGTTTTTATTATGTTTCTTTTTTGAGTAATATTATTTGTGTATATTGGGCTGGATCCAGAGCTAATATCATCAGGGGACTAATGCAAGTCATTTGTGTAAGTCCCCTGACTATTACATCGGTGTATGTTACACAAGAGTACCTTCAGACATACGGAACCAAGTGCCGTACGACCCATCAGGTACACATGCTGAATGCTGGCAGGGATAGATATTCAAATGAGGGGGTGGGGGCAGGGGTGAGGAAGCCCAGATATGCATTGATCCCGTGTCGAAGATCAATGCGTAAAAGTTAAAGTAGGCTTACGTGTCCAGAATTACTACCAAAAGAGGGGAGTGATGGGGACGTGCACCCTCCTCTATCTTGCGTAATTCCAGACCCCCACACTCTTGGAAAGCATGTGGGGCCTGGATCTGGCCCATTATGAGTATAGAAAATGCCCCAGTAACACTGCCATAAACCAGTAACAGACTATCTGTAAAATAAAACACAGAAATGTCCGTTACACCAGCCACCGTCAAGGCCTTTCTGTAAACGGTGGTCCTAACTCTAACAATGAAAGACCCAATGTTGGGTCATATATAGATGTTTTTAAATTGAGAGCCAACTTACCTCAGGAGACACCCCTTAAAGTCTCCAAAATGGCCGCTGTGGAACAACTCCCCCTCTCAGCTGCTGCTCCCAGACAAGCTCCCAAACAGGGGTAATCTGTGGCTAGCAGATTAACCCCTGCCTTTCATGCACCTGTTTGCATTTACCTATAAATTGATTGAGCAGCTTCCATTCTGTGTTTGTACCATTATGAGTATACACAGGGCATGGGAACTATAAATTATTTACAATTTCTCAAGTAAATCATGTAAGACGTCATTTGATTTTTGTTTTTTTAAAGCCCGCTGTCATTAATCAGGAAGAGACGAGAGCAACAGGGGTCCAAAGGTTCTATTGAGAAAGGTGAGTATACAAGGCTTATAAATGCAGCGTGTGTGATGTTCGAGGGTCTATGAGGGGTGTGGACCGGGATGCTGCCGCCATTTTCTTCCAAAGCTCACATTAGCGGCAAGTTCATTACATTGTTGACCAAATATAGCAGACGAAAGTCCCGATTTGCAGACCTCAAAACTGCGCTGTAAGTTCGCCCCATTTCCGGCCCACGAATAGGGACAGTCCCACCGCAGGGTAAGGGGGGATCATCCAGCATCTATTTCTTCCCTTAGGAAGATCTTAGATGGAAAAATTAGATGCTGAATGGCCCCCTTCCCCCTGCCAACCCCATTATAGATACCATACCTCCCAACATTTGAGAATTCGAAAGAGGGACAAAATTTTTTAGCCTGGTAGAGGGGGGGTGTCTTGTACCACCCAGTGGGCGTGTCTGAGAATGTGGGTGTGTCTTGCACCACCGAGACCAGCGGGTCTAGTGCCTGCCCCTTTTATTTGACAACCATCCATATGTCTGCCTCTTATTATTAGGCCTGCCATCCATATATCTACCCCTTATTATTTGTCCAGGATTCAAATGTCCAGNCCCCTTATTTGTCCAGGATTCATATGTCCAGCCTTCATATCTGCCCCTTTATTTGCCCTACCTCCATGTCTGCCCCTTATTATTATTATGTGCAGCCTCCATATCTTCCCCTTATTATTATGTCCAGCCTCCATATGTCTCCTCCCTGTTTATTTGTTTAGTCTCCATGTCTGCCCCTAATTATTATGTCCAGCCTCCATATCTGCCTCTATATTATTTGCCCAGCCTCCATGTCTGCCCCTTATTATTATGTCCAGCCTCCATGTCTGCCCCATGTAATGTCCAGCCTCTATTATCTGCCCCTTATAATGTCCAGCCTCCATGTCTTCCCCTTTTTATTATGTCCAGCCTTCATATCTGCCCCTTATAATTTCCAGCCTCCATATCTGCCCCTTGTAATATCCAGCCCCCACGTGTGCCCCTTGTAATGTCTATCCTCCATGCCCCTTATGTCCAGCCTCCATCTCTGGCTCTTATTTCCAGCTTCCATTGTCTGCCCCTTTTAATGTCCAGCCTCCATTTTCTACCCCTTATAAACCCCTTATAAAAAAAACACAACTTTGTCCCGAGAGTCTGATCCTGAGGCGGGCAGGACAGCGGGACAGTTGGGAGGTATGTAAAGATAAGCCTATGGTCAGAGTCTGTGGGTATGTGAGTAAGTGGGTATGTTTATGTGATGTCAGAGTCTGTGCAGTGTGAGTGGGTGTGTCTATGTGATGTCAGAGTCTGTGTAGTGTGAGCGGGTGTGTCTATGTGATGTCAGAGTCTGTGCAGTGTAAGTGGGTGTGTCTATGTGATGTCAGAGTCTGTGCAGTGTGAGTGGGTGTGTCTATGTGATGTCAGAGTCTGTGCAGTGTGAGTGGGTGTGTCTATGCAGGGTAAGTGGGTGTGTCTATGTGAGTGCTGGGTTCAGAGAATATATGGCAGAGCTATGGAGCTATAAGAGGTGATCTCTCCATCCTAATCCTGGCTCGTTGCTGGTCTTTGTGTTTCCAGGTCCGCCAGATGTCAAAGTTGATGCCGTCAGAGAAATGATGGAAAGAATAAAAAGTGGAGTTAATTTGAGACCATCTGGGAAACCCCCACAGGTTCCTCACTAATGTGTTTATTTCCTAGCTCAGTAATCATAATCACGAGGTGAATTCTCCAAATAATGGCAGAAACAGAGCCCCTATTCCAAAGTAACATCACACAACCTCCAGAGTAACATCCCAAAACCTCCAGAGTAACATCACACAACCTCCAGAGTAACCTCCTAAAACCTCCAGAGTAACATCACACAACCTCCAGAGTAACATCCCAAAACCTCCAGAGTAACATCCCAAAACCTCCAGAGTAACATCTCACAACCTCCAGAGTAACATCTCACAACCTCCAGAGTAACATTACACAACCTCCAGAGTAACATCTCACAACCTCCAGAGTAACATCACACAACCTCCAGAGTAACATCACACAACCTCCAGAGTAACATCACACAACCTCCAGAGTAACATCACACAACCTCCAGAGTAACATCACACAACCTCCAGAGTAACATCACACAACCTCCAGAGTAACATCACACAACCTCCAGAGTAACATCACACAACCTCCAGAGTAACATCACACAACCTCCAGAGTAACATCACACAACCTCCAGAGTAACATCACACAACCTCCAGAGTAACATCACACAACCTCCAGAGTAACATCACACAACCTCCAGAGTAACATCACACAACCTCCAGAGTAACATCACACAACCTCCAGAGTAACATCACACAACCTCCAGAGTAACATCACACAACCTCCAGAGTAACATCACACAACCTCCAGAGTAACATCACACAACCTCCAGAGTAACATCACACAACCTCCAGAGTAACATCACACAACCTCCAGAGTAACATCACACAACCTCCAGAGTAACATCACACAACCTCCAGAGTAACATCCAGGGAGAGAAATGGAAAATAACAGCGGCGGGGACAGGGATATAGGGAGAGAAATGGAGAATAACAGCGGCGGGGACAGGGATATAGGGAGAGAAATGGAGAATAACAGCGGCGGGGACAGGGATATAGGGAGAGAAATGGAGAATAACAGCGGCGGGGACAGGGATATAGGGAGAGAAATGGAGAATAACAGCGGCGGGGACAGGGATATAGGGAGAGAAATGGAGAATAACAGCGGCGGGGACAGGGATATAGGGAGAGAAATGGAGAATAACAGCGGCGGTGACAGAGATATAGGGAGAGAAGTGGAGAATAACAGCGGCGGTGACAGAGATATAGGGAGAGAAGTGGAGAATAACAGCGGCGGTGACAGAGATATAGGGAGAGAAGTGGAGAATAACAGCGGCGGTGACAGAGATATAGGGAGAGAAGTGGAGAATAACAGCGGCGGTGACAGAGATATAGGGAGAGAAGTGGAGAATAACAGCGGCGGTGACAGAGATATAGGGAGAGAAGTGGAGAATAACAGCGGTGGTGACAGAAATAGGGAGGGAGAAGCGGAGAATAACAGCGGCGGTGACAGAGATATAGGGAGAGAAATGGAGAATAACAGCGGCGGTGACAGAGATATAGGGAGAGAAATGGAGAATAACAGCGGCGGTGACGGAGACGTAAAGGAATCAGCAGAAAAGGCAGAAAGAGAAAGATCAGAGCAGTAATAGTGCAGAGGAGATCGGTGAGAGTGGAGTTTCTGGAAAGCTGTGACAGAGGTTGCATAAAGGAAAGAGGTGTAAGTAGTGAGGAGGCATTACAGGGAAGCGCACGCAAGAGGTTGGGAGTAGGCAAAACAAGTACTGTGAAGGAGTGTGAGATTGACAGTAATAGAGATACTACAGAGCAAAGTATAGCAGAGTGGTAAAGAGACAGATATTACTTTTAGGAACAAGTCAAGGGAAATATTATAGAGGCACATTGTAACAGTTATATTGGTGCTGGGAGTAAGGCCAGAAGTTGATACTTTGTAACAATAACAGTGAAGGTTGCTACATGTTACAATATCTACTATAGAGACTGTGATTACAATAAATACTGGGAAATAAGCTTCTCCTATATGACTGGAATGCATACCTGTTCCATTTGGATGTCAAGAGACTCACGGTAGCCCATAAGCATTGAAGGAATACAAATTGTTTTATTAAGACTCTTCACCATCTCATCCTTCTTCACCATCTCATCCTTCTTCACCATCTCATCCTTCTTCACTATCTCATCCTTCTTCACCATCTCATCCTTCTTCACTATCTCATCCTTCTTCACCATCTCATCCTTCTTCACCATCTCATCCTTCTTTACCATCTCATCCTTCTTCCCCATCTCATCCTTCTTCACCATCTCATCCTTCTTCACCATCTCATCCTTCTTCACCATCTCGGAGTAAAGATCCGGTTTGTAAAAACTTTGAGAATTTGCAAAGCACATTTAGGGAGAAGTTTTATGGGAAATTAAATGCTAAAGCATAGTTTCATGTTTAGAGTTATTGAAGTTAGTACTAAACTGTAATTTGTTTCATTTACATGATTTCTGTGTGATATGGATATCGTACTCAATATTATCCAATGCAATTTCATTGTTGTTATCTGATTCCAACATAATTTAATTGTTTTAATTGCTATTATAAATTGTTTTAGTATAGATTTAATTGGGGAATTGTACTCAATTATACCTATGAATTGTTCATACTGTTGATCATATTTGAGTTAAAACTCTGTTATGATAATGAACACATAATCCTTAACTGTATTAATGCAAACTTTGTGAAAGAAGCTTTCTGCTGAGCTAAGGTCTTCATTTTCATACAAAAGATTTCAAGAAAACTCAATCTTTAGAGTAAAGATTAAACATTTATTCAAATTCCAATTATTGTCTTTTCTTCTGATTATTTCGGAACCTGTTTCACCAATTCACAAATACTCAGGTAATCGGTTATTTTCCACCACTCGGTTTTTACACAGGCAGACCAGAAAGGAGACTGCCAACTACGAAATTCATAGCTGCGAATAGTGGAACTGCAGATGGACCAGAGAGGAGGCAGACAACTGCTACTATAGTTGCCTGTCTCCTTTCTGGTCTAGAGGAGGACCAGAAAGAAGACTGCCAATTGCTAATTTCATAGTGGAGAATAGCGGAGCTGCGGTGAACCAGTAAGGAGTCCTACAAGGACTCCTAAACTGCCTTTTTCTCCTTTTCAGCGCACGGCTCCCGGCCAAGATATTTATTTACTATTGCCATATCAATAGTAAACAAATCTATCCTATCAGGTGTCTTTGGGAAGGACCTGTTTGAAAAACAACACAGGACCTATCATACTGACATCTGTCCTGTGTGAGACCAGGAAAAACCATTCTTTTTTACTGGGTCTGAATCCTGGGTCATTAGACCCGCGTCTATTAAGATAGGACCTTTTACATCAGCACCAAATGCCCAGGTTTTTGCCAAGACCTGGGTATTTGGCCAAAATACCAAGTATTTAATGGTGGTATGAAAGGGGTATGGGATAGGGGAGCCAGTCCAGGTCCTTTCCCCCTGGATAACAGGCTGTGGAACAGAGATTGC
>WWET01004350.1:95737-116398 GCA_011038615.1 Limnodynastes dumerilii | reverse complement strand
TCTGCAAGCTCCTCACCACAACCTACAAGACTCTCTCCTCCTCTTTTTCTTTCTACTGTCTATCTCTCTCCTTATTCATCTGCTCCTACACACATATCCAGCATCTTTATTTTCCATATATATTCTTCTGCTATTTTTGTACTGTATTTTATTTTTGCATTGTAACTTTATTGTATTCCTTATTCTATGAGTTTATACCTTGTATTAATTATTGTATTGTATATGTAACTACTGGCTTTCCTATTGCCTCTGTACGGCACTGCGGATACCATGTAGCGCCTTATAAATAAACGATAATAATAAAATAATAATAATAATAATATGGGATATATGTTGACTCTACTTAGCCTTCCCCCTGACCTCCCTTATTACCCCTCTGGGACAATCCGGTGTTCTCTCCAGAACAATCAAAAGCCTTCTCCCGGCCGTGGAAAAGCCTTGGGACTCAATGTGCTCATGATCTAAAGGAGATGAATGAGTGGCTCACCACTTCCTCCCTCCTACAGAAATTTCCCACTCTTACCCCTAACCCATTCCACTTCTTTCAAATGCGACACTACCTTCTGAATCTCCCTACAGCTGCCCGTCTCTCACCCCCTTCTACTTTCAAGAACCTCTGTTTAACAGCCTCCCCTTCGCCAGGGAATGATATCCTCCCTCTATGCTATCCTGTTGGACGCCCATATTGGTCCTCAGCATAAACATGAAAGAGACTGGGAGAGAGATTTGGGTCCCTGTCCTGACGATGATGAACCCTGGGAAGACATCCCAAATATATGGGAGGACAAAGCTAAATCCTCTATTTGCATTAAAATTAAAGAAAACGCTTACAAGATATGGTATCTCACCATTAAGCGCCTATCAAAGATCTTCCCCTCAACCTCCTCCCGGAGCTGGCGTCGGTGTGGAGTCACGGGATGGTTTCTTCACGTGTGGTAGACCTACCCCAAGTTGACCCCGTACTGGGATATGGTTTATACCCTTATAGCGGCCCTCCTACCCTGCTTGCCCCCCAAAAACCTTTGGATCTACCTATTATGCTACCCTATTCCTGACACAGACGCCTCCTCCCACAAATTATCTTCTTGTGTCTTGGCTGCGGCCAAATGTCTCATCGCCAAAGCCTGGAAACATCCAGCCCCCCTCACTACGCTCTTTAACTACGTATATATGGTTTGTTGCAGGCATGGAGAGAATGACTGATACCCCTTTTACACCGCCAACACCGAAAAACCCGGTATTTTGAACCCAGGTTTTTCCAGGAAGAAATGCTGAGTCAAAACAAAAATGACACTTTTAAGCGCACAAAAACCCGGGAAATTCCCGGGTCTGTCCCTTTCACACTGCCAATGAATTTCCAGAGTCAGGCATGTCAAGCAACTGTCAATCATTATAGAAAGGAGCTGTTATTGGCTGCTTGAAATTATGTCATTTAAAGTGGACTTAACTGTTGCACACAATGATGATGTCAGTACCTGGTGGCCATGTTAACTGAATTATTTGGACAATGGCTGACGATCTAGTTCTTGCTAGCTCTAAGACTATAGTTGTGTTGATAATTTTGCTGTTTGAGGCAGAAAATGACACCCTTTTGCAGCTGATGAGAGTGTGTCAGATGGTTTATTCTGACATGTTGAGAAAACAAGCACAATTCATGTCGGAGTTGCAGGATTCTCTATGTCATTATTTGCGCAGAAGGAGAGAATACACCAAATCCATGCAGATGTCCATTCTGTTGTTCATAACCCTTAGTAGCAGGAGATCGTGGTCCAGACAGCGATGTCATGCTGAAGCTTTCTGGGCAACAGTTGAAGCGTTTGAGGAAGAACAGTGGATTGTGCACTTCTGGATGTCCCGTGGGACCTTCCAGTATGTGCTGGATGCAATCTCCCTAGTGTTGACCAGAAAGACCACAGTTTTACGGATCCCCTTTCCACCCTGGAGGAGGCTAGCTATTGTCTTGTGGTGGTATGCAACCCTCGGGGAATATCGCACGATGTCTGTCATTCATGTTCGGAGTGGAAATTTTGACCATCTGTAACCTTGTGCGTGAGGTGACTGAGGCTTTGCTGAAAGCACTGTTTCAGTGCGTTATCAGCTTGCCTGAGGGAGAGCGTCTGGATGAGACCATTGCCGGCTTCCTGAGATATGGCTATCCGCAATGTACTGGAGCGATCGACGGGACACACATTCCCATCATTGCCCCTGCGCAGAATCCGGCGGATTATCATAACCGGAAAGGCTGGCATTCCATTTTCCTCCAGGCTGTAGTGGACCACAACTATATCTTTAATTATATGTAGTGCAATGGAATGCTATATTTAGCTTCACAGATGTCTTTGTTGGCTGGCCTGGACGTTCTCATGACACCTGCGTCTTGGCAAATTCGGAAATCTACAACCAGGCCGAGGAGGTTAGAGGAGGATACTTGTTCCCCAGAGAGGTAATTTTATTAACTTAACCGCTGTACATCTTGTAACCGCTTAAATGCATGCTATTATATCCCCCCTGTCCCCCCTATACCTGAGTATATCCCCTGCTATATTCCACCAATCCCTCCTGTACCTGTGTATATCCCCTGCTATTCTATCCCCCTATCCTTCCTGTACCTACTTAAATGCATGCTATTCTATACCCCTATCCCTCCTGTACCTGCTTAAATGCATGCAATTCTATCCCGCTATCCCTCCTCTACCTGCTTACCTTATGTTATGCTTTCTGTAATGTGTTTTTCTAATGTAGTATGAATTTACACTGAGCATCCATATATTTGAAAAGTAAACTTTTACACTCTCTTTACAGAAGTCCAAGATGATCAATGGAACAGAGATCCAGATGCATCGAGGATGGGATGCTGCATATCCGTTACATCAATGGGTTTGAGCGGTTTCTACCTGAATGGATTTTTCAGGACTCTGTGCTGTTGGAGCCGCCTGATCCACAAGCTCCTGAGGTTGAATATCACAGCTCACGCATGGAGACTATACGCTCTGTTGTTGGAGGCTAAACAGTCTAATGTTATCTCAGTAGATGATTTCAATTTTCTCAATATTGAACATCCCAGGGTAGCTTTGCTATATCTGCTGCCCAAGGTCCATAAAGGCGCATCTAAGCCATCTAAACCACCTGGCCGACCGATTGTGTTGGGCAAAAGTTCTTTAACTGCGCACACGAGCAAATATATCGACCATTTTTTAAAACCTTTGGTTCGTACCCTACCATCGTACTTGAGAGATACTGCAGACTTACTGTCCCATTTATGTGATATGCAAGTTCCGATCGGTACATGGCTAGTGTCCCTAGACGTTGAGTCGTTGTACGCATCGATTCGTCATGATCAAGGTCTAGCGGCAACTGCACACTTTTTACAGATGACCAATAATCTCCAGCATAACGAGTTTGTCATTACTTTGTTTATATCTTGATTTAACTCATAACTTTTTCGTTTTTCATGACAAGTTTTATTTGCAAACCCAGTCGGATTTTAAATGTAAGACTAAACAATTGCACGAACGTCTTCTTGCTCGTGGCTACAGTCCAGGTCTTCTAAGAAAATCCTATAGCAATGTTATTGTCACCCCAAGAGATAAACTAATTTATCCTAAATGGAGACAACCCTCTCCCAAAGTGGTACGCTTTATAGGTAATATTTGTGATTGGTCATCTGATATAACATATATACTAAATAAATACAGCCATGTTCTTACCAGTAACCCAATATATAAATCTGTGTTGGGGCGACAAAATTCTGATTTGCTGGCGGAGACCCAAAAACATCAAAAACCAACTGGTGTCAAGTCACCTTTCAACCAAACAATGTAACCAATCTAACCAATCTATATATGGAAAAAACAGTCACTTTCATAGATAAATTTGATGCTACTCATTCCATATCTGACTTCTTTAACTGTAACACCAGTCTGGTTATCTATATTTTGTCCTGCCATTGCCAATTACGATATGTAAGCAAAACCAAGAGAAAATTTTAAATTTATCTCTTGGAACATGTCAAATCTATTCGTAACAGCCAACAAGATAAGGACAACTTCAGAATCCGATCTCCAATTGCAAGACATTTCCTGATGAAACATAACTCTAGCCCTCTGGGACTTAGAGCATTTATCTTGGAATGGGTTGAGTCAAATATTTGTGGGAGAAACATTGATGTTATTCTACTTCAACATGAATTAAAGTGGATTTTTATGCTTAATACTTCATTTCTCTCAGGCCTAAATCAAGCCATGAATTTCTCTCCTTTCTTATATTAGTAATTGATTTTTAAAAAATCATTTTCTGGCTCTTTTTGGGTATACAGATGAAGGTATCGGAACTTTCAAATTCACATATCAGTGCCAAAATAATACTTCTTCTTCTTATCATTATTATTATTATAATAATTATTATTATTTATATGGTGCCACAAGGTATCTGCAGCACCTTAGGGTTAAGCTGCAGGGAAGGGAGTCATAGGGTCAGGCTGCAGGGAGGGGAGTCTTAGGGTTAGACTGTGGGGAAGAGAGTTTTAGCAAATACTATGAAGAAATAGAATGTTTTCTTCTTATCATCATCATCATTATTATTGTTATTGGGCCGGATCCAGAGCTCCGGACGCAATGCAATTGAGGCCGGAGTTTTGCGAAAAGTGCTACTACGCATGCGCAGTAATTTTGTAACGTAATCTACGCAATGTATCGTACGCAATATACGCTGCAAGAAGTAACGTAGATTACGTTGCGCAGTGGCACTTTTCGCAAAACTCCAGCCTCAATTGCATTGCGGCCGGAGCTCTGAATCCGGCACATTATTATTAATATTATTTAATAATAATTATTTATATGGTGCCACAAGGTACCTGCAGCACCCTACACATGTAGAACTTAAACAATAAAGACATAAAGGGGAGGAAATAACAGTGTAGTAGAGAAAACAGACTAACAAAGTAAAACACTGACAAGGAAAGACAGAATGGTGAAGCAAAACTGGCTAACAAGGATAGACTGACTAGCAGTAATCATAAGCAGAAGATGTGTGGGAAACAGGGTGTGAGTAAGAAGAGTATAGAGGGATGATGGCAGCGAGGGCAAAGCAGGAATAAGGGGAGAGAGGTGAGAGCAGTCAGGCAGTGGGGTGAGCAATACGGAAGGTTATGTACAGGGTCGCCTCCAGATATTTTGTGGCCCGGAGCACATCCTCTGTGCCTGCCCCCTATGCAACATTATCCATGACGTCACATAGGGTCAGGGTTGCCGCGGAACTGCATTACCAGCGGGCTAGACATGGAAGGTGGACAAATAGGAGACAAGAGAAGAGAAGGGACTAGGACAGGTGGTGTGAGTGGTGGAGGAGGAAGGTGAGGAGGAGTTAGCGGTAAGAGTGGTGAGGAGATAGAGTTCAGGAGGGGTAAGCTAGCCTGAACAGGTTCATTTTCAGAGCGCGTTTACTGGCATAGAACACAATGAACCATGTCCAAATTAAGATTTTCCACCTATTCTCATAGACTTCTATGGATCCTTCTAATTTAGATGGAAGTCTTTGCGGCAGTGGAGCGAGACACGCTGTACAGTGGTGGGGGGAGGGAACAGGCCTGGGACTTGGGCTGTAGCACTCTACCCTTATGTGAGTTGACACGTCATAATGTGACATATAGGGCCTGCAGTTATTATTGGCGGCATGCAGATGCACAGGGAAGGATTTTGATACGTCCTCCCTATTGGCCCAATGATGTGCAGCCTGGTACTGCTCTCCAGCAGCAAGCAGCAGGATACTGGTGACATGTCAGTGACTCATCTGGCTCTATGCACTGATACCTGCTGAGGGGAATGTCGCCAGCCCCTCTCTCCCAGCAATCTTCCTCTAATGGTGGCCCTGGGGGGGCTATGCAAATAGTACAGTTACACACTATCATTATTTCCAAGCTGTCCCCAACCCTGACACTTCAACCACTGAGGGATAAGTGTAAATGTAATGGGGGCAGGGAGGGAGATGTGTAAATGTAATAATGTAGGGAAGGAGATGTGTAAATGTAATGGGGTAGGGAAGGAGATGTGTAAATGTAATGGGGTAGGGAAGGAGAGGTGTAAATGTAATGGGGTAGGGAAGGAGATGTGTAAATGTAATGGGGTAGGGAAGGAGATGTGTAAATGTAATGGGTTACAGAAGGAGATGTGTAAATGTAATGGGGTAGGGAGGGAAATGTGTAAATGTAATGGGGTAGGGAGGGAGATGTGTAAATGTAATACGGTAGGGAGGGAGATGTGTAAATGTAAGAGGGATGGAAAGGGAGATGTGTAAATGTAAGGGGGATGGGGAGGGAGATGTGTAAATGTAAGGGGGATGGGTAGGGAGATGTGTAAATGTAAGGGGGATGGGTAGGGAGATGTGTAAATGTAAGGGGGATGGGGAGGAAGATGTGTAAATGTAAGGGGGATGGGTAGGGAGATGTGTAAATGTAAGGGGGATGGGGAGGGAAATGTGTAAATGTAATGGGGTAGGGAAGGAGATGTGTAAATGTAAGGGGGGCAGGGAGGGAGATGTGTAAATGTAATGGGGTAGGGAGGGAGATGTGTAAATGTAATGGGGTAAGGAGTTAGATGTGTAAATATAAGGGGGGCAGGGAGGGAGATGTGTAAATGTAAGGGGATGGGGAGGGAGATGTGTAAATGTAATGGGGTAGGGATGTAAGGGGGATGGGGAGGGAGATGTGTAAATGTAAGGGGGATGGGGAGGGAGATGTGTAAATGTAAGGGGGATGGGGAGGGAGATGTGTAAATGTAAGGGGGATGGGGAGGGAGATGTGTAAATGTAAGGGGGATGGGGAGGGAGATGTGTAAATGTAAGGGGGATGGGGAGGGAGATGTGTAAATGTAAGGGGGATGGGGAGGGAGATGTGTAAATGTAAGGGGGATGGGGAGGGAGATGTGTAAATGTAAGGGGGATGGGGAGGGAGATGTGTAAATGTAAGGGGGATGGGGAGGGAGATGTGTAAATGTAAGGGGGATGGGGAGGGAGATGTGTAAATGTAAGGGGGATGGGGAGGGAGATGTGTAAATGTAAGGGGGATGGGGAGGGAGATGTGTAAATGTAAGGGGGATGGGGAGGGAGATGTGTAAATGTAAGGGGGATGGGGAGGGAGATGTGTAAATGTAAGGGGGATGGGGAGGGAGATGTGTAAATGTAAGGGGGATGGGGAGGGAGATGTGTAAATGTAAGGGGGATGGGGAGGGAGATGTGTAAATGTAAGGGGGATGGGGAGGGAGATGTGTAAATGTAAGGGGGATGGGGAGGGAGATGTGTAAATGTAAGGGGGATGGGGAGGGAGATGTGTAAATGTAAGGGGGATGGGGAGGGAGATGTGTAAATGTAAGGGGGATGGGGAGGGAGATGTGTAAATGTAAGGGGGATGGGGAGGGAGATGTGTAAATGTAAGGGGGATGGGGAGGGAGATGTGTAAATGTAAGGGGGATGGGGAGGGAGATGTGTAAATGTAAGGGGGATGGGGAGGGAGATGTGTAAATGTAAGGGGGATGGGGAGGGAGATGTGTAAATGTAAGGGGGATGGGGAGGGAGATGTGTAAATGTAAGGGGGATGGGGAGGGAGATGTGTAAATGTAAGGGGGATGGGGAGGGAGATGTGTAAATGTAAGGGGGATGGGGAGGGAGATGTGTAAATGTAAGGGGGATGGGGAGGGAGATGTGTAAATGTAAGGGGGATGGGGAGGGAGATGTGTAAATGTAAGGGGGATGGGGAGGGAGATGTGTAAATGTAAGGGGGATGGGGAGGGAGATGTGTAAATGTAAGGGGGATGGGGAGGGAGATGTGTAAATGTAAGGGGGATGGGGAGGGAGATGTGTAAATGTAAGGGGGATGGGGAGGGAGATGTGTAAATGTAAGGGGGATGGGGAGGGAGATGTGTAAATGTAAGGGGGATGGGGAGGGAGATGTGTAAATGTAAGGGGGATGGGGAGGGAGATGTGTAAATGTAAGGGGGATGGGGAGGGAGATGTGTAAATGTAAGGGGGATGGGGAGGGAGATGTGTAAATGTAAGGGGGATGGGGAGGGAGATGTGTAAATGTAAGGGGGATGGGGAGGGAGATGTGTAAATGTAAGGGGGATGGGGAGGGAGATGTGTAAATGTAAGGGGGATGGGGAGGGAGATGTGTAAATGTAAGGGGGATGGGGAGGGAGATGTGTAAATGTAAGGGGGATGGGGAGGGAGATGTGTAAATGTAAGGGGGATGGGGAGGGAGATGTGTAAATGTAAGGGGGATGGGGAGGGAGATGTGTAAATGTAAGGGGGATGGGGAGGGAGATGTGTAAATGTAAGGGGGATGGGGAGGGAGATGTGTAAATGTAAGGGGGATGGGGAGGGAGATGTGTAAATGTAAGGGGGATGGGGAGGGAGATGTGTAAATGTAAGGGGGATGGGGAGGGAGATGTGTAAATGTAAGGGGGATGGGGAGGGAGATGTGTAAATGTAAGGGGGATGGGGAGGGAGATGTGTAAATGTAAGGGGGATGGGGAGGGAGATGTGTAAATGTAAGGGGGATGGGGAGGGAGATGTGTAAATGTAAGGGGGATGGGGAGGGAGATGTGTAAATGTAAGGGGGATGGGGAGGGAGATGTGTAAATGTAAGGGGGATGGGGAGGGAGATGTGTAAATGTAAGGGGGATGGGGAGGGAGATGTGTAAATGTAAGGGGGATGGGGAGGGAGATGTGTAAATGTAAGGGGGATGGGGAGGGAGATGTGTAAATGTAAGGGGGATGGGGAGGGAGATGTGTAAATGTAAGGGGGATGGGGAGGGAGATGTGTAAATGTAAGGGGGATGGGGAGGGAGATGTGTAAATGTAAGGGGGATGGGGAGGGAGATGTGTAAATGTAAGGGGGATGGGGAGGGAGATGTGTAAATGTAAGGGGGATGGGGAGGGAGATGTGTAAATGTAAGGGGGATGGGGAGGGAGATGTGTAAATGTAAGGGGGATGGGGAGGGAGATGTGTAAATGTAAGGGGGATGGGGAGGGAGATGTGTAAATGTAAGGGGGATGGGGAGGGAGATGTGTAAATGTAAGGGGGATGGGGAGGGAGATGTGTAAATGTAAGGGGGATGGGGAGGGAGATGTGTAAATGTAAGGGGGATGGGGAGGGAGATGTGTAAATGTAAGGGGGATGGGGAGGGAAATGTGGAAATGTAAGGGGGATGGGGAGGGAGATGTGTAAATGTAAGGGGGATGGGGAGGGAGATGTGTAAATGTAATGGGGTAGGGAAGGAGATGTGTAAATGTAAGGGGCACAGTGGAAGACCATGTGTATGGAGAAGGTGCAGGGAGGGGGGAATGTATTGGTAAGGGGGCACAAGAGGGCAATTATTTCATTAGGAGAGAGAGATCTAAAGGCAGAGGTGCAACAGAGGAAGAGAAATATGTAATGTGGGGAGATGTGTAATAGTGACTATCTTTATTTTCTCCATAGACTTTTAGTGCAGTAATTATCAATGGGGCAGATCCAGACTCCCGCACGCTTTACGTGTGTGCGTGAGTCTGTAGTTACGCTCCTGTAGTGGGAAGTACACGCCCCCTGCGCTCCCCGCTCTTGGTAGGAAATCTAGACACTTATGTGTCCAGATTCCTAACTTAAGTATATGGCCACAGACCTAGTCGTAACAGGGCTTCCCCCTCCACAGACCCTTCATTTAAATGGCTAGCTATGGCTAGAGCCATAGCACTGACATGCGTAACTTTGTTACGTACATTAGTACTTACGCACTGGGAACATCTGTTGTGCGCATGTGCAGATGTTCCCTGACAGCGGATTTACACAGTTGACTTCCGTAAGTCCCCAGTGGGCCGGCGTTTTGGATCTGACCTAGTGTGAGGCACAAAGAGTAGAACCCAACAATCAATGTTCATTTAAGTAAAAATAACACTTAGGGAACATCCTCACTCCGCTCCCTGACACACTACACTCCAGGAGGATGGGGTCTGGGGGCGCTGTAGCGTTCACTTGGTCCGGGTACCATTGGGCCTGGTCCAGACCTATGCCCGCAACCGAGCGTACGCCAGTCGGGAGCGTAAAACCGGGCGAAAAAACACACTGCGCATGTGCAGTATGACAACTTCCGGTCATCCGAAGGACATGAGCGTACAGCGAGCGTATTTTCAGTGTATTTTTCGCCCAAGGGGCCTGCGTTTTGTACGACGATAGTCGCTCGAGTTAAGTTACTACACAGAGGCGGGGATAGCCATTTAAATTGTACAGTATGGACATGCTAAGCCCCGTACGACCAGCGTACGCACGCACGCTTGAAAAAGTTAGGGTAGGGTTCAGCCGCCGTAAGTCGATACAATCAATGGGAGTGTCATGGACGTGAAAGTTTATACGCCCGGGCGAACATACGCTACGCTCGCGGGCGTAGGTCTGGATCAGGCCCATTATTCCATGCTACACCTCTGCGCATCTTATAGTTCCATTTGCATGACTAAACAAATGTTTTGGTCTGGTCTCTAGTTATTTATCTTCTGTCTCGATAAATGTGGCTTTTACCAGCATCTTCTATTTGCTTCTGTTTTCTTTTCTCTCTCCTGACACCTAGAAGTAAAAATCTTTGACAGCTTTTATTTCCGATGGACGCTCTGATTGAGGGCATCACCTCAATATTTGATCTAGCTTGTGACAGGAGCTGTCGGTATTAATACAGCCTGTACTACAAGAGATTACTTATTGAACTTGTGTTATAAGCGAGACTTTCTGAGGACCCCAATTGGAATCTCAGCACCCACTTCCAGAGCAACTAATTGTATATGTGAGGACTTTTCCGACATTGGGCCAGATTTACTAAACTGCGGGTTTGGAAAAGCGGAGATGTTGCCCATAGCAACCAATCAGATTATAGCTCTCACTTTCCTATTACATACTAGAGAATGTCAGCTAGGATCAGATTGGTTGCTATGGATGACATCTCCACTTTACCAAACCCGCAGCTTAGTAAATCTGGTCCAATGTTGGAAAGTCGTCACATATGCATTACATTGCTCTGTTTTAGAGGCCAGACAGGCCTAGGACCTGATCCTGACCACTGTGTATTTTCTGTACAGTAAGTAAGTCCGCACGTGAGAGGAGATTCAACTCCCCTGTCACCCCCTCTCACGTGCGGAGTTCTGGACACTTAGGTTTCCAGAACCCTGCCTTAAAATCTCTGCACGGATTTGCATCTATCGAATGCCGATATTCCTTACTCCGTACCACTTACCTTAATCTGCATGTTTATCCCTGCATCTCTGGTAAGTAACGCCCCTCCGGGTGGAGAACCTAATGGACAGCACTGAGTTCCGTACTATGGACCAGATTCAGACTACTGGACGCATAGCATATACGTCCGGAGTTTTCTGATTTTTACTACTGCGCATGTGTAGTAAATTTTGTACGTAATCTACGTCTCTTCTTAAAGACCGCATATACACAATCTAAGTAAGGAAAAGATAAATAGATTACGTGAAAAATTTACTACGCATGCGCAGTTGTAAAAAAAAAAGGGAAACTCCGGATGTATATGCTATACGTCCGGTTGTCTGAATCCGATCCTATAGGCTGGAGCAGATTCCAGACTTAAGAAACATGCATTTATAATATAGAATAGGGCACAACTCAATATGGAATTGATTACCACTAATTACCCTCCCAAGGGGGCAAATTATGAGCATGTGCATTTTGAGAAATTCTATACAAATACAATGTTATGTTGAGTGAATGCAGTCAGGCTCGACTCCTAATGAGGAAACCTGCATATAGAATTGTGTATCGGAGCAGATAAATTATATTTGTATGTTAAATATTTTATATGAATAAGTTCCCTGCTTAACCATGAGTTTTCCTTAAGGCAGTCCAAATATATAGTTAATTGCACACAGTGGTTATAATGAGGCAAAGAAAAATATACACCAGAGAACCGGATTCAGATTTAAGGAAAATGGCCGTTCACCCAATGCCAGCTCGGCATAATTTTGCATTGGGCATGCTCAGAAAAGCTTGCTCAATTGTGCCGCATTCAAAGTGTAAGCAGCTGAAGCTGGGGCCGCTTCCGCTCTGAAGGGTGTGTCGTAGGAGGGAAGAGAAGGATGTCATTGGTTAATGGACAATAAGGGTGTGTTCAAGCTATTGAGAATGATATAGAACCAGAGGCGGAACTAGCGAGTTCTGGGCTCAGGTTCAAAAAATATGCTTTGGCCCTGATGATATGCCAGGTAACCTGGTGGGGAGCTTCTGAGGTGTGGTGATGGTGGCTGCAAGGCCCTTGTATCAGCATGGGCCCCGGTGACGTTGCACTTGGTTGCAGTGCCCGGTTAGAATGTCCCATTTCTGAAATAGGGACATCCGGAAGTTCCTTTTCGGATGTCCCTATTTCGAATACTCACCATATTATAATTTTTTTTTTCAGAATGGGTGAGTATGCCAATCGGCATACTTCACCCATTCTCGTTCGGAAATACTGCCGCTGCCGATATCCCTCCGCCGTGTTACGAGACGACTTCCGAGGCACGGGATCTTTGCTATCAAGGGGTGTTCACCAGGGCCCCTGATGGTGGGGATGGATTTTGCTGCGCCCTAATAACAGGTCGTGCCTCGTTGAACCAGACTCGTATGGAAAGCAGTCACCGACAGAGAGCAAATAAGGAACCACCAAAATAATAACCTGGTAGAATGAGTGTCTACAACAGTGGTAAATATAGATAACGTAATGCAGAGACCTGACACACAGGGAAAAGGTTGACTAATCTACAAACGTGGAATATGCAGGTAATGAGGAGCAGTGACCTGACACACCAGAGTAAAGTACAATATCGTCAACAGTGGTATACGCAGGTAATGAGGTGCAGAGACCTGCCACACTGGAGTAAGGATACAATATCGACAACGGTGATATATGTAGGTAATGAGGTGCCGTGACCTCGCACACTGGAGAATAGGTAACAATATCTACAACAGTGGTATATGCTGGTAACGAGATGCAGAGACCTGACACACTGGAGAATAGGTAACAATGTCTACAACAGTGATATATGCAGATAATGAGGTGCAGAGACCTGACACACTGGAGAATAGGTAACAATATCTACAACAGTGATAAATGCAGGACACAGCACAGAGGGGCAGGAAGAAACCACTAGCACTGAACCCTCACAGACAACACAGACAAGGTACTCACACACTAAGAAGCACACTACACCAGGAAGGAGGACGGAGGCAGGTCAGGACGGGGAACAGACAGCCACCAGGAAGGCACACAGAGGGTTACTGGAGATCACACACACATGAGGCAAGAGCAACAGGAACGGAACAAAACGTAGGAACAGCAGCAGGCAAGACGGGCAGAAGCGACGACTATAACCAGCGTCATGCAACGGGAAAGGCAGGATTATAAGGCCAGAGGAAACCAATCAGCGCGGCTGCTGAGCCCGCCAGCTTGCGTACAGGTTACCATGGCAGCTGTCTGGACACGTCGCCGGAGAGAGAAGCATGAGGGAAGGTGAGGAAAACAAAGAGGCGTGTCCTGATTGCCGTCTAAGTGCAAGAGCGGCATGTAACACGCCGCTGCTCCACCACTGCTATCGCCGGACCGAGGGAAAGGTGAGTAACCTCTCCAGGGTGCGGGGTAGGGAGGGTTAGGGTCAGGCTGCGGGAGAGGGGTTAGGGTCAGGCTGCAGGGGAGGGAGGGTTAGGGCCAGGCTGCGGGAGATGGAGGGTTAGGGCCAGGCTGTGGGAGATTGTGGGTTAGCGTCAGGCTGCCAGGAAGGGAGGGTTAGGTTTAGGGTAATGAGAGGGGAGGGTTAGGGTTAGAATAATGGAAATAAATAAATAATAAATTAGAGACCGTGCAAGGAATGGCAACTAAAATGGTGTATGACATGCGTCACAGAAACACTAAATAATCTGAATGTGTAAAGGCTTGTGCAGAGAATGGAGAGAGGGATATTAAAGGGTTAGGCTCCATGGAGGACTTAGGGTTAGGCTACGGGGAGGACTTAGCTCCATGGAGGACTTAGGGATAGGCTGCGGGGAGGACTTAGGGTTAGGCTGCAGGGGGAGACTTAGGGTTAGGCAGTGGGCACCTTTTGGATGGTTAGGGTTAGGGTGCGCCAGGGATCGATTGCTATGCCTCTTCGAGCACAAGCAATCATATCCCAGCCAGTTCGGAACTGGCTGGGAGCAAACGGCCCTATCGAAATAGGGCCGTTCGCAACAGGGACCCAAACTCCTTCACAGGAAGAAAATGAGGTGACGGCTGCCCTGATGCTAAAGGGTAGTGACATTAGAGTAAATGCGAGATAACATTACTTTAATAAAAAGGTAGACACTAATACATTACAACAATTTAAACATGTTTGGATTAAACAAACAAATAATAATAATTGAAAAAAACAATGAATCAAATGTGGTTTAAGGTTGCTAATAGGTTAAACCAGCGGTAATCAACCTTTATATTTTGGGGAGAACCAACTTCCCACATTGGATGATGTCAGGTACTGTACCACTTTGCATACCATGTAGACACAAACACATAAATTTAAATATTTTTAGGGTTTTTATTGTTTTTTTTTACTTTTTTGCAGAGATTTTAAGGTTTATTTTCTACATATAGCCCCATAGCGCCCAAGATATTTGATTCATTATGTCCATATGTTAGCATACCTCCTTAAAACCTTGCCCAGTTGCCTTAGGTACCACCTGACAGTGGTCCATGTATTATCAGTGGTATTAGTACCACTCATTAAGACCCAATGGTTTATACAGAAAAAAGTAGACTGGATGGGTAAGTGAGTCAAATCTGCCCTCAAATTATATATGTCTTTATAATTGCTAAACCAATAATAGTGTTGTATTGGGTAGAGATTCGTAATTACATCTTTTGGGCAAAAATGTTAAAAGAAAAAGGAAATGTAACATTTGCGCAGCTATAAAAAAAACATCTTTCAAGGAAAAACTAAAAGGTTGTTACGGTAATTAATTAAGTGCAAGCTCCCACTGACTGTGAAGGGCACAAGGTAGAATTGATTCTTTATTATTAACATGAGTAATTATTGTTAATAAAGTATGTTCCCTTGACCACTAAACACAAACAATCATCACGGGTTATGTAAGTGTTTTGTGGAGCCGTATCGGAGAGCTTCTGCTGGGAGTTTTCCCCCTTCCATTTTATCCATTCATGGCATGTTTTTGCTTGCTCTAAAGGTGTTAATTGCGTTCACCGGCGCCCATATGTCTTCTCTGGCCAGTGCAGAAGCTGATTAACATGGAGTGATCTTCAAGTGTTCTTGGGACTCTGTTCCCTGTCTGGATGCACAGAAACAAAACAAATGAACTTAATAAATCATCCATCAACGTGTGCAATGGAGATGCTTGGGTGCTTTGAGGGAATGGTTAATGTGGAATCACCTTTGTTACCAAGGCAACAAGATTCAGACATTTACCATCTCATGGCTGGAATCATCTTACATTTTCCATAAGTCATTCTGCAACAATTTGTGGATAATTGCAGGGGGTACATCTCCGGATTCTCCCGGTGACACCCGATGAAGGACATTAGAGTCCGTAACTTTCTTTGCTTAACTACCATACAGGTTTATTTTATATAGCTCAAAACGAAAATGTTATTCAGAAGATAAATTCGCACACAATTCGTATCATCAAGCCCAGTGGTGCACCATAGTTCATCTGCCCAAATTTCGGAAATCTTCTTGAAGCACAGGTGGTTAGCACTTCTGACTCGAAAAAAGTTCAGGTGCAATTGCCTGAGCATGCCCTTGCTGTTCCTTGACTATGTCATAATTGCTGACTTCTTGTTTCTCTCGAATTAGAGAAGCAAAAAAACAGCAGAATGGGGACGGGGCTTGAGGGCATGATTTATGCAAATGAAGGCACACCCCTGCCTAATTTAAGCTTCGGTGACATCAAGCCCCGCCTATTCCTAGTAACACTCAAGGCTTGAGGCCGTCATTTGTATTAGATCGCTTGTGCCTGAATTTGGGAGTCTCCCGAAATTCAGAGAGAGTTAGGAACTATGGACGATGGACCGGATCAGAGGCGGAACTACCACTGGTGCAACAGGTGCAATGGCACCGGGGCCAATGCTAATACAAGGGCCCACAGCCGTTAGCACCACACCGCCGAAGCTCCCCACCGGGTTACTTGGGATATCATTAGGGCCAAAGCATATTTTTTGCACCAGTTTTGGACCACAACACAATATATACAAAACCAGGGCCGCCATCAGGGTCAACAGCCAGGACTACTGTCCTGGGCCTGCAGCTAATGGGAGCCTGCCATCATTACAGGGCCAATGTGCAGGGAAAAATTCTCCTGCGCACCGGCCAGATGGTAGCGCAGGTCTGCGGGGCCCCGCCTACATGATGTCACCAATGACATCACATGGGGGTGGGACACGTCTGGTGTGTCCCGGGCCCCTTGAAATTCTGAAAGTGGCCCTGTACAAGACAGTTCTAAAGTAGACATCTAGCATTGTTTTCAGTGTATTTATCAGCATTTGTCTCCTAACAATAGGAAAACAATTCACTTTTCAAATAAAGACATATCTCTAATACTCCATACACAGTAATACATGTTTACTTATTATGTTGTTCAAGCCGAGGCAATTAGGTTTTCAAAATTAGAAATATGTTTTGTTACCCTATTTTAATTTCATTCTGCCTTTACTGCCAGTAATCTCAAACACAATAAAACAGTAATACAATTATTTTCTCATGTTTATAACTCATCAAAATGCCTTATTTGAATGTGAAAAGGTAACATGTAAATAACAAAATATGACGTTTTTAGTGCAGATATTACATTTCGTCTTATTAGCGGAATCAAATAATTTAATTCTACATAAATTTTTTATTCTACAACAATAATACAACCCAGAGGCTGGCAGATTATAAATACATTGGGTCCGATTCAGAGGTGAGCGTGCACCAGCCGACATCATATATCTCTGAGCAATACGTAAAACTATATGTATGGAAGGCATCCGTCCAATGCAGCAGACCCTCCAACATGACCCATTCCATTAGGTACAATGTAGTCCGCTCCTGAGCTTCCAACTGTCACTCACCTGGTTTAAATGACTTAACTGATATTTAAAATACTATTTATCTCTTCCACAAAGGTGGTTACCATAGTAACTGACAGTTGGAAGCTCAGGAGCTGAGTATTTTGTACCTAATGGAATGGGTCATGTTGGGGGTATGATGCAGTGGTCTATACAGAGTTTATTCTCTGTACGGATGCTGGGGCCCATTCACCATGCGCTTGAGCAGGGGTGTAACTAAAACTTTGTGGGGCCCATATCAGAGTTTTGAAGCGGCCCCTAGCTCAGCTGTCTCCAGCAATGGCCTTTGATGACTCCTCTATCTCCTTTGCAAAGACTCTGATGTCATCCCGTCGGCGTAAGTGCATGGAATGATAGAGGAGTTGGTGCCGGCTGTTTCTTAAGTAGTGGTGTGGAACCTTTGTCTGCAGCGCTGCTATAGAGAGTCACAGTGAATGGTGTCTTCTGCAATCGTAACCCTCGACTGTAGTGCTATAGAGATGGACTCCACAACACTGCTTAAGAAGCAGCCAGAGCTACCTCTTGTACCAATGGTAAGTACATCCTGTACAGTTGCGGAGGGGTGATTGCCAGGCCCCTTATTCCACTGGGCCCCATAGCAACTGAACCCATTGCACCCCCTATTATGCCCTTGCGCACAAGATACAGTCCACATGGTGGGTGAGCATAAGTATTTAAATTGCACAGTAAGGACTTGGCTTACGTACAATCCAGTATTCCGCACTGAAGGGTTTCTTTGCTGAATACTTAAGTTAGGGTTCTGGCTGCGGAATCACCATCAGCAGAGGAAGTGCTCCGTTCTACTGTGTACGGGATGTTGGATACCAAAATCTGTACCTTAGCCTTCGCAACGGAGACTAACGTATGGATTTAACCTTTTCTGGATCCTGTCCGAAGTTACAATCTCATTCCTTATAGCCCCAAAGGGCCCGATCCAGACTTAATAATGACAGCCAATTTACGTATTCCGCATGCTTAAATCTGGCTGCGGGAACGCACTGTGCCATCACATGGCAGATGTTACTCATCGTGACTCGTAACATACATAACGTGTACGTAACCCCATACAATAGGGCGTGACATCCCAACACAAGCCGATTATACGCATTGTAGGCAGAGGGAGGCATTTCAATCGTACAGTATAGGCTGGATTAGGCACTTTCATATGACAAGGCGATACGTACGACCAGAGATATACAAGGAAAAGTAATGCAGGGTTCTGAACATGTAAGTCAGCTAAGTTACGTGCATGTGAGGACATCATACCCTAGCAGTTGAGTCCTTAGGGTCTGCCACCTTCAAGGTGCCGGGGTGTGCAGTTATGAACAGGATTGACTGTTCTTGCTGGAAGACCAGTTACGTGGGGGTGCCAAGGTCAAAAAGAGGTTGATTTATGGGTTGTTGTTTGAGGAAAACATGCTGCACCCCCCTGCCTTAGAGTTTTGGGATTGTTATGTTTTAATCTTTGCTTTCCTTTCTTCTTTTTCCAGACGGTGCATGGTTGGGCGGTAGCAGGGAGGGGACAGCAAAAAGGGTTTGCTGGTGCTTTGGTAAATTTGGAGGAAATGGGGGAAACTGGTCTGGCGGCAAACACAACCCGGGATTGATGCGAGGACATCATACCCTAGCGGTTGGGTCATTCCAAGTGCTGCGATGCGTAATTGTTAACGTGATTGATTGTTTTTGCTGGTAGACTGGTTTCGTGGGGGGGTAAAAAGGTCAAAAAGAGTTGACCTATGGTTTGTTGAGGCGAACGTGCTGAAACCCCCTATCTGCTATTTGGGCCACCTATTCACTCCTGGATGACAAATTAATATAGTCGGAACAAAAGAGGTCTGGCGCTCCAAACATACATTAAATAACTAATGTGTAAATAAATTATGTGTCTGCACATAAATAAAAAGGAGGTTTAGTTCACAATATAGCTATATTGGTTTAAGCTCACCTGCCCAGCGTCAAGGCACCTCCTGTAGGTGAGTCCCTATCCATTTGCTATATGTGTACACAGGAGGTCTCTGTTAAGACACTACCTGCATTTGAATAGCCTGCAGCAGCCATGTTTGGGGAGTGGTCAGACTCCAAAATAAAACTAAACAGTAGCAGTAACAGAAGTGCGGCCATTTCTTTTGCTACTGTTTAATTTTATTTTGGAGTCTGACCACTCCCCAAACATGGCTGCTGCAGGCTATTCAAATGCAGGTAGTGTCTTAACAGAGACCTCCTGTGTACACATATAGCAAATGGATAGGGACTCACCTACAGGAGGTGCCTTGACGCTGGGCAGGTGAGCTTAACCCAATATAGCTATATTGTGAACAAAACCTCCTTTTGTTCCTTGTATTTACATTGTGGTCACTTTGGTCCTTGGCTGCACCCCTATATTTATATATACACTTGCACATATTTAGTTTGTTAAATTAATATAGTCGTCAATTCTAATTTGGCCCCAAATGAATAAACCATGTGCCCTTTTTAAGCAATGTCTCTGTGTCGTTGTTTCCTTAAGGTAGCTGGCTGGATGATGTGTGAGTGGGCACTCTGCCGTTTGCCGTTTCGTTACAATTTGGTAAAACCATGTGGCATTTAAGTGGAAGAAAAATGTATGGTAATCTTTGAATGCAGAAAGAAACATTTGCCTTACTTATTGCACTCAGATACTGACCAGCTTTACTTATACAATGTTATTTAGACTTGGGCTAGGAGCCATCACCTCCCAGGTATAATTCTGTGAAATTCGCCTCCCCCGCAGTTGAACATGACTTTGCCCTGGTGTATATTTCCACCTGATTTCCTCTTATTTTTCACACTCTTGATCTGGTCCATAGTTATGTTAAGCAGTCTGCCGCAGTTTCCTCACTTATTTATGTATGTTTTGTAGAGCAATTTCACGGGGCCCTGCCATTTGTACTGTATCATCAACAAAACATAGTTAATGACATGAACCAATTAATTCAAACATGAATATTTCATGTTGAAACTCTATATTTTGTTTGTGATAGGAATATAAACACGATTTATTTTATTTTTGCAAAATCTTCAAGAGGAACCAAGTGGAGTCTTAACAGCACCTCTTTACCTACCTTTGTTACTATGAATTTTCTCTGAGATATTTGCACTGGTTAAATAACTTTTTTTTTTTATTATTTTTTTATCACAATTTGGAGATTTTCTAATGGACTTATATTTAATATTCTAGCACCCCTCTTTCCACAACATTGTAATCATTAAGCAAAATAAAATGATTAGTGTTCTCTCAAATGTATTTAGAGGTTTTGCAGCACATTTTAGTGGATTCAGGTGCAACAGGATAGAGATTTGTCCTGAAGTTGGACCTTATTCAGAGATCTGCACCCAGTGCCGCCGAGAGGGGGGGGGTACTAATTACCCGGGCCCGGACCTGACGAGGGGTCCGGAAATGTGCAGCACTGGTTGTCATAAAAAAAAAAAAAAATGTTTTAAAAATTCTTCCCTTTGTTTATGGTTTTTATTTATTTATGTTTGGAGTCTGGAGATTTTTTTTTATGTGAGGGGGGGGGGGGGTAGGGGGGCAAGGGGCCGG
>WWET01004350.1:81789-95376 GCA_011038615.1 Limnodynastes dumerilii | reverse complement strand
GGGCTGGAGGCACATGATGAGGAATACTGAGAGGAGCTAGAGGCACATGATGGGAGATACTGAGGAGGGCTGGAGGCACATGATGAGGAATACTGAGAGGAGCTAGAGGCACATGATGGGAGATACTGAGGGGGGCTGTAGGCACATAATGGGAAATACTGAGGGAGACTGGAGGCACATGATGAGGAATACTGAGAGGGGCTGGAGAGACATAATGGGAATACTAGGGGGCTGCAGACACATTATGGGGAAACTAGAAGGCTTGAGACGCATGATAGGGATACTGGAGAGGCTTCAGAGACATGATGGGGATACTGGGGAGCTTCAGAGACATGATGAGGATACTGAGGGGCTGCGGAGACATGATGGGGAATACTGAGGGGCTGGAGACACATAATGGGAATACTTGGAGACTGGAGACACAAGAAGAATAATTGGGAGACTGGAGACATATAAGGGGTAGTACATAAAAGGGGGAGAGATTGGATGAATATATACACTGTACACACACACAAACTGGATAACTAAGTGCTTACAAGGCTATACATATATGTATGGGTCATTACAGACCCATAATATAGCCCATATATATATATACATTATATAGTGTGCCATGTATATACCCCTAATAAATCCCACATATAATACACAGGGTATATTAGGGGTCAGTAAATGGCACACTGTATAAATAACATGTGGGGTATTTAAAGAGTCTGGAAACGACATATACTATAATATATATGGGGTATTTAAGGGTCTAGAATTTTTATGCTATATACAGATATATAATGGTTTGCTGTGTGTGGCACTCCTCTTCATTTATAATTGCACCAGTGCCCTGACAGGATTATACGATGTAATATTCAGGTGTGTAGTGTCCGGCACTTGGCGTCTTAATAATAAGCATAAAAGACTCACAAAGTCAGCATGTTGTGCTCCAACGTTTCAGGGCCCGTTTATTTGGCCCTTTCCTTAGGAATAGGTGTTTACTACACTACACACTGCATTCACACACAGTTAGGATTGGACACGGCAGCCACCGGAGGTAAGTGCACACATTAGGGAAAATTATAAGTCAGGGAAAATTTATTTTTTACATGCACACTTACTTTAAAGTGTTAATGTATGTTTGGTGCTTACCGGGGCCCAGAATTTCTCTTGGCGGCCCTGTCTGCACCTAACTCACCCGTCTTGCTCCTATCCCACCCCCCAGTTTTTAGGTACCTTTTGCCACTTACGAGTGGCATAGGGCTACCCAGGGCCGCCATTAGGGGGGGGGGACAGCCAGGACTACTTACCTAGCTCTGTAGCAGCAGGTATTGGGGGTATCCTACTGCCGATACTTGCTGTTCAGATCTACTAAATAGCCGGCCAATGTGCACGGAAGTTCTTCCCTGTGCATTGGCCCGCTGCTGAAGCGTGTCTGCTGGGCCTGCCCCCATGTGTGACATCATTGATGATGTCACATGGGGGCGGGCCCACGCTGGGTCCCGGGCCTCTCGTGTGATGACGGCGGCCCTGGGGCTACCTTAACTATCCGTTCAATGTCCACACGGACATTGCCTCTCCCTCCCTGGCTAATCTAAATCCCTCCCCCCTCCCACTTAAACACTAAACACTCCCCGAGGCGGCATTACACCGCCTCTTTCTACTTAAAATACTCCTTGCGGTCTTTAAAAACTGCACGGAGGCAATCTACATACTGAACTGGTACATAGATTGCGTAAAGGACCTACTGCGCATGCATAGTAGGTTCTTTACTAAGCATACGCACCTAAGAAGCGTCTGCTTTTTAGGTGTGAATAAGGGCCATTGTCCTTATCAAGTTTGGAAAAGCTCTTAGTGTTGCCAGTGCTATGCAGTGGTGCCTGTGGTGACTGGCAGGGCCCATATAGCAACAGAGACGGGGCCCTGGCCAAAATTGCCCATGGTCCTGTCCATAAAGAGGTAGACAATGGAGCGGAGAACCATTGAAGGTCTTAACGTCATCAAGGAAACATTGAAACATAGAAAGTGACGGCAGATAAGAGCCACATGGCCCACAAATGGTTTATATAAAACTGACCCTAGACCCTATTTTACCCTCAATTTAGTTTAAGATTTAGGATATCCTTATATTTATCCGCAAGAATGTTTACTGAACACAGTATCACAGGCGAGGCTGTCCCAATAACCTATAAAGGGGCATTACTTCTACTTTCATTCTGCTACTAAGTCCTCTCCCTATGCAACCAAGCATCTGACTTGCCTTTCTCATTGCTTTACTACATTGCTTGACTACCTGTAACTCCCATGAAATTGTACCTCCTAGATCCCTTTTTTCTCCTCAGGAGTATCTAATCAAGTGCTGTACTGAGCTTTTTTGGTTTTTGCACCCCAGGAGCAAGATTTAGTAAAATCATGTTTGTAAAAAAGTTGTAAAAATTTGTTGATTTTGAGAACACCTCATTTACCATTAAATCGACATAAAATTGCCAGAAATGATGGGTTTTCAAAATTGACGTTTGTCACATCGCCATGGCGATTTTTAGCAGGCAGAACATAGAAATCATTGGATTTGCTATGCATAAGTTCATAAATCGCCGAAAAATCACCACAAAATCACCCGAGAAAAAAGAGGTGGGTGTGAGTATCGATTTTCTATTATGGTCCATTTCCCTTTCTTTCTCTTGTGAATATAAAACAAAAATAATTGTTAAGATCATCTACCACAGCCCTATCACCCTCAGTAAGTCTTCCACTCTCCATTGTGAGTCTTACTATATCCTCTTTAGTTTTTCCCAGGGCTGGATTATCCATGGGGCAATCAGGGCGGTCGTCCCGGGGCCCCCACACACAAAGGGCCCCCACAAATTGCCGTGAAAGAGGATGGATGTCAGTGATTGACATCCACCTCTTAAGCACAGTGTATCGCAGCCACCGTCATATTCTGGCAGCTGCGATAGTGTGCTTAAGAAGAGGATGTCACTCACTGACATCCATCCTCTTGCACTGTAGCCGGTGAGCAAGCGGGAGGAGCATTCACGTAGCGCTCCTGTCCCCTGCCTGCACAGAGCTGGCTGTGCTATGCACAGCCACTGCTCTGTTTACAAGACGCCACGTGACCAAGATTGGCTGGATACAAAGAGGGGGCAATAAGACTGGTTGGACACAGAAGGAAAGGGCAATAAGGCTGGTTGAAGACACAGAAGGATGGGGTATAAAGCTAACTGGACAGAAAGAGGGCAATAAGGCTGGTTGGACAAACAAGAGGGAACCATAAGGCTGCCTGGACAAAAATAAAGAGGCGGCAATAAGGCTGGCTGAACACAGAAGGAGGGTGCAATAAGGTTGACTGGATACACATAAAGAGGAAATAAGACTGACTGGACACAGAAGGAGGGGCAATAAGACTGGTTGGACAAACTGAAGAAGGGGCTAATAAGGCTGACGGGACACAAAGAGTGGTGCCATAAGGGTGGCTGGACACAGAAGTAGGTGGAAATAAGGCTGGATGGATACACATGAAGAGGTGACAATAAGATTGGCTGGATACAAACAGAGGTTAATAAGACTGGTTGAACACAGAAGGAAGGAGCAAGAAGGTTGGTTGAATATTCAGAAGGAGGGGGTATAAATGTGACTGGACACAGAAGGAGGGGCAATAAGGCTGGTTGAGCAAATGGGGGAACAATAAGGCTGACTGGACAATAAAGGAGGGGCAATAAGGCTGACTGAACACAGAAGGAGGGGGCAATAAGGCTAACTAGACGCAAATAAATAGGGGGGCAATTTTTCTGTATGTTAATTTGAAGCAGGGCCCCGCCCCCATGATTTAGTTGCCCAGGGGCCCCCACAGACCTTAATCCGGCCCTGGTTTTTCCCCTTTCATTGATATACCTAAAATAAGCTTTTGTTCCCTTTTTGTACTGAGTGGGGCAGTTTTTCCTCAGCTTGTGCCTTTGTTGCTCTGATAACCTTCTTAGCCTCCTTCTACTTGCCAAAAGACCCCTCCGCCATAATTTAGTTATTTTTCTTATAATTCCTAAAGCCCATCTTTTCTGTTTTCACTTTTTTCATTTTCTGCCTCTTATGTAAACCGTATTGGATTTCTTCTTCTGTTTTTTCTTTTCTTTAACATTTTTGAGGCCTGTTACTGATATTAATGAACTTTTCAAACTTTCATTTAAAATTTCTCCACTGATCCTGTAAGTGACATAACTGCAAAGAAATTGCTCGGAGGAAATATAAATGTTGGCCCCCCTCCCCCCCGCTGGGCCATCAAATGGATGAAGAGAACTCAGGTTATTGGTACCTCCCTCTATAGCTTCCGATGCAATGATTGGAAGCTGCAGGGAGAGAGATAGACCCTGATAGCCCTGTATCCCATGAGCGTTAGCGACTGCAGTTTCTGTGGCGGCCCTGGACTACCGGATATAATGGGGACGTGCCCCCTTCAAGGCTGGTGCCCGGAGGCCAATGCCTTCATTGTCTCCGATAGTTCCACCACTGGCTCCTGCACTCCTTTCATGTGCCTTCATCCTGCCAAAGAAACACTTACACAATTCCCCTTTTCTACAAAATCAGCCTTCCTAAAAACCAGCACATTTGTCTTTGTGTGGTACAGAATGTATCTCTCTCAGTCTTTCTGCTAAACCATACCGCTTGATGATCACTGGATCCTAGCTTCTTACCCACAATTACGTCTAAAATTCTTTCACAATTTGTTTAAATCATATGTTTTTTATTGAGAATTCTCTAATGTATTTATAACACATAAAGAAACAAACAAAACAAAACAAAACAGAACAATTAATCATACATCAAGGAGACTTGAATAGTGCCGTTACAGAAGCAAAGATATCAGGTACTAGCATTATATAGTCAACAGTTGAAGAGAGCTGAAGTACATCGAGACACAATATATCTATATATAGAATTCAGTGTATGTACCACATTGTGACAAATAACAAATCTCCCAACATAATTAAACATCTACATACATTCCGGTAATTGGACCTGATTCTTGATTCCTTTTGTGAAATTCCCTTCACATGTAACATTGGCACATGCGCAAGATAGATATTACGTGCCGGAAGGGCTTCCGTGAACTTCTATGAAAGGGGCTGGGAAGACTTTAAGATTCACTAAATAACCGAAATTGTCCCTTTAGAAGATAAATCACTTTAACAGGTGATGGGACATTAAGAGGTAGGCTAGAATGGATTGAGGGTGTGCTGGAGCTGTAAATACCTGTGAAAAAAGGGGCGGGGGACATGGTACTCCTCGTGTAATTGGGCAAACGATTTGAAGTCCCCTCTGCTATATAGGTTACTCAGTATATTAATGCCATGTGCGTTCCACACACTCTTACCCTCCAGGGAGATCAGTTGATCAATCCAATGATTATACCATAGCGGTGTGTATTCTTTTACAATTTTTAAGTTTACCTTTAGCTAGCGAGTGGGCTCTCTCACCAACTGCTTAAGGGACGCTCCCTGTAAGGAAATTAAAATGTCCCCACATCTAGTTGAACTTGTAGAAGACTCATCTGACTTTACATCAGGTAGCTTAAAATCTCCCATGATTATAACCGCCCCTTTTATTGCCATTGTATCAATGTCTTGAAATAGTACATTGTACATTTTCTTATCTTGTCCTGGTGGCCTATATATTACTCCAGTATGAAGAATGACCTCCTGCGTTTCTGTGGTTGCACAAAGTGCCATGGGGTTTGGAGGGTTAATCAAGTAAAACTCATATGTTCCATCACTGATACTGGATTTTTGTCTTGTATAGTGGAGTACTGTACTGAATGTCTGTTTCTGATAAAATGAAAAATTAGTGGCAAATATTTTAAGAGGTGTTCAAAATGCTTCAATGATTTATTTATGTAGTTCCTGTGCATCCTGGTCATGAAAATCATTGCAATTAGAAAATTAACACCTGTTGGCTTTATATTGTTATATATATATAAATTTCTATGAATAATGTCAGCTTTAAAATAGTTGTTTTTTCTTTTCTTTTCTGACAAATAGAACATAATCAATGTATCTGTTTATAGTATGACAACCAGTCTTGCTTATCCTAACAGTCTACCTGATGATCCACTTATAGGTTGATATGATTGGGAGCAATGCCAGTGCCCTTTGCTGTGCCAAAAAAAAGTAATCATCAAAATAGAAGTAATCATTACTGGTCATTGTAAAGGAAATACTTTTTAATAATTTGTTTAACACAGTAAACTATTTAATTGTGGTTTACATAAAATTCTATAGCTTCCAATCCTTCATGGTGTATTACAATATATAACGATTATGTAATGATTTGCTATAGAAGAACGGTGTTTCCGTCACTCAGTTCACTGAATACATCCAAGATGTCTTTATAATAATATATATCATATGCAAAAGGTTGACTTTGACAAAATTAATCTTTTCTTTTTAGTTGAATCATAGTATTGGACTATGGTATTGACTTGTGAAACTGGGCTTAACAAGTTTAACAACCTTACACTGCTCACACACACCTTCACACAATTTGTTAATGTTGTGCGGGATTTCAAAGTTGATTTACTTTGATGTCAGGATGCTGCTGGCTGAACGGTCCATGTGAATTTATGTTTGCTTTTAATCCTGGATTCATTTCCTGGTCTGTAGCTATTTCACATACCCTGTTATGTTATATTCATGTTATATTCATGAGGCTCTTTAAAGTATTGATACTGGACTCACAATCATGTTTTTATTTACTGTCTAGCGGTAGGTGACATTTCAGAAGTCAACAAGTCCGGTGGATGGAACATATTCGCAGAGCATTGTAATTAAATGGAACCTATATTTTATGTTTAATGGACCATATATCAGATTGTCCGTTATGGAAGAAAAGCATTACATAATTGCAGAGTTGTTCAGTTAGGTGGACGCCAAACCAGGTGCTCAGAACGAAATCATTCCAATCCATAAATGTTATTCTTTTGTCTCTAATCCTTAAAGCGGCAATCTTATTTAAAAAAAATAGATGTTTGTTTTTACGCTAAATCATTGTGGCAGACATTACAAATGTTGCTATTTTATGTTATTTAATCAATGGTTTAAGATATGGCCTTGTGTTTGGATGGCATACTGACTGTGGTTGACATATGGGGGTAAAACCAGAACTACGAACGCTAGTGTTTTTACGCTAACCGCTAGCTTAAAAGCGCCCATTAGTACTTACTGTGCATGCGCCTGTTAGATGTTATGCCACGTAACTCAGAGCGTATGGGCGCGTCACGTAACTTCAGAGTAACTACATACGAAGGGGCATGCCAGCCATTCGACACCCGTAATTACGCTTCGGAGGCGGGGTGAGGCATTTAGATTGTACAGTATGGGCGTGTTTAGGCGCGTAAGTACGTGAGGCCTATACGTGCGTCAGTACTTACGCTGTGTAAAGTTAGGGTTCGGGAAGCGTACATGCAAGGGGAGTGCATAGTAAATACGCAACGCTAGGAAACGTAATTGAAACGTCGCTCGGGATTTGGCCCATGTTTCTTAGGCAAGGAGTGTATTGAAAACAAGGTCACGTGTAAATAGACATGATATATAAACCAGCATTGGGAATCATTGTTTAACGTTAGGAGCACTCGTAGCAGAAAGCCTTGAAAGCAGCGGTTGGCTGGTCATATATTTACAGGTTTGTGTAACTAATGTTTCTGCATTTTATGTTACAGATAGGAAAGCGACTGTTCAATAAGGAGTGAGCTGGGACATTTTAGTCTCTGTTTCTGTGTAGATTACCCTTGCCTTGCAAGAACCTGTTGATTGGCCTTTAAATTGGTTTGATCAGCCAATGAGCTCAATCCAGGGATTAGATTTTAACCCTATTATGTCTGTTTGTACCTGGTTTGTGATTTTTTTTTTGGTCTGCGCATGTACACATCCCTGCTAAATGAGAGCACATTGCAATCCTTCCAGACTTAAAAAGGTTAGGGTTTCTTTGTTAAGTTTAGGCTGTGATTAGGGTTAGGCTGCAGTTAGGGTTAGGCTGCTGTTGGGGTTAGGCTGCAGTAAAGGTTAGGGTTGGCTTTGTTTAGGGTTTGGGTTAGGTTGCAGCTATGATTAGGGTAAGGCTATGGTTAGGCTGTGACTAGGGTTAGGGTAGAGTTAGGCTGTGGTTTGGGTTTGTGTTAGGCTGCAGTTAATGTTGGGTTTGGGCTATGGTTAGGGTTAGAGTTAGGCCTAGGGTTAGACTGTGACTAGGGTTAGGCTGTGTAAAGATAATCTTCTATTCCTAATAGCGTAACATGCATATAATAACAATACGCAATTAAATTCGCACGCAATGCGAATTAATAGTAACGCACGCAATGCGAACCAATAATAACATACGCAATGTAGTTCAATAGATACGTGTGTGTTTCAATCCAGAACTCCTCTGCTGACTGTTTCTAAGAGTCAGCTTTTATTTATTCTAGAACAATGGAACTATGATCTCTTATCCCTGGGATCCCATTGGTGGGATCCCATTGTCTAATGAATGAAAAGTAAACAAATCTGATCCCTTTACAGTAACAGGAATATTCAACACTTTTAGGATTGCTCATATTCTGTGAACGCATTTAGCGACAATTTTACAATTAACACTAAAATGTGCACCTTATCACAAGGATTCTAGCAAGTACAAACATTACATATTAAATATTAATATCACTTGATTGGCATAAAAACTTAAATAAAGTAACATACGTAGATGGAAACGTGAATTAAATGAGTTTTAACCGATGCAAAAATTAAAGTTTACATTTACCATTAATCACACACTTTTAACATTTATGGAAAGTATATTTATAAATACAAATGTGAAAAGGGCGCGAAAATACGCGCTCGTGCGTTCGCATGAATGGGCGCGCTCCAATGTGCAATTCCCTCGTCATCCTTTACAGGCAATACATGAATTTTTCATAATCGTACATAACTATACGCAAATGCGAATATAATGCGTACGCATTTGCGAATATATAAATAAGGGAAGCGTACCTTATTTTATGGTCTTACAATTACATTTTTATTTTAACAGCTGTGACTAGGGTTAGGCTGTGACTAAGGTTAAGATAGAGTTAGGCTGTGGGTTGGGTTAGGTTTAGGCTGCTGTTAGTTTTAGCTTTATTCTGCAGTAATGAATAGTATTAGTGTAGTACATTTAAGCGTTGGCAACACTAAGGTCGATATATTTATACTATCCAGCTTATTGCTGACATTAAACCAACCCTATGGCGATTATTTGTATTGACATTCATATGCTGTCGGACTAATGTTGTAAAGCGTGTGAACGTCGATCAAATAACATTCAAAGTAGCATTTCACCCCAGCATACCGTCCTAGACTTCATTTTCCATTCGCAGAAGTACGTCCATGAGTGGGGAGAGGTACAATCGCTTGGATGTATTTATTATGCAACCCATGCACACATTGCTCAGTGATCAATTATACAACAGATCTTAGGTCAGAATTAATGAGATTGAGATGAGATAATCTCCTCCCTCTTTTTTGCCTTTTCTTTTTTTTATATAGCCAAGTTATTCTTTATTAACAACTGTGTCAGGGGCTGGCTGAGAACTTTTAGCCTGGGAGTAAATACAAGCAAATGGCCCCCAGGCTGTTAAGGTCTCTACTTCCCTCCTCCACAACACATACATACAAACACACACCCACACCTGAAAACCCCACCCCCCAATAAAAAATAATCAGTATAATGTTCCTTTCTAGCGGTCCTGCACCTTCACTCCACATGCTTCTATACAGTAAATAGCTGTTAGCACTCTGATTGGTGGATAGCTCCGAACATCTGCCAATCAGCATGTTAACAGCCATCCACCGGCTGGCTGCAATCTAGGGGGCAGATAGAGAAAGGAGTTGTGTGTAGGGCAGCACGGTGTCTCAGTGAGTAGCACTTGTGTATCACAGCGCTGAGGTCATGAGTTTGATTCCCGGACTAGGCCTTATCCGCGTGGAGTTTGTATGTTCTCCTCTTGTCTGCGTGGGGTTTTCTCAGGGTGCTCCGGTTTCCTTCCATGCTGGTAGCTTAATTGGCTGTGGACTATAATAACCCTAGTCTGATTGTGTGTGTATGAATGTGTTAGGGACATTAGTATTTAGTCCCAATAGGGGCAGGGACTGATGTGAATGTCTAATGTTCCCTGTAAAGCGCTGCTGACAATTTGTGGTGCTATATAAATAAGCAATAATAATAATGCACAATCACAGCGGCTGTGGAGCATCTTCTTGTGCCTACCTCTGCTGGCAGCCGCACCAGGGCGTGAGGGGGCCCTTTTGCAGGATTTGTGTGGCCCCCCCAGGACTGTCCCGATTCGCACACCTTGAAAGAGGCGTGGCCTAACTGCACTGTAAGACCCGCCCCTTTTTTGGCCCATGAATCGGGACAGTCCCACCGCAGGGGAAGGGGGCTCATTCAGCATTTATTTCTTCCATCTGGAAGAAATAGATGCCGAACAGCCCCCTTTCCCCTGCCAACCCTGGGTGCAGGATGAATGCCACAGGGCCCCCTGTTCTGAGGGGCCCGTGTGCACTGCACACCTTGCACCCATTGTAGATATGCCTATGCTGCACACTACCTTCATTAGTCAGTCCCGGGGACAGATGCCTTCCTGATGTGGCTTAGCCCACCCCTGCCTCTGGCTCTCATGCTTAGGCTGATGCCTTGGTGGCTCTTGCAGGATATTAGTCGATTCACCATTCTGTATATCCTATTGACACTCAAGAACTCAATCTTTTGCTGTTGTGATTATGAACTAAGATGCATCCAGCTGTGAGATTTAGTAGAGCCATACACTGCTAATTAAACACGGTACTGATAGCCAAAATAGGTCTCCATTATTCTTGATAAAATTTGCATCTCTGTAGGGCCTGGATTCTGAGCTGTTGTGTTCCCGTATTAAAAGTCTGTATTTTCCATCAATACTTATTTGAAAACCTAATTTGCAAGTTCATTTTTTTGATATCCAGCTCTAACTCTTTTCATCATCTCGACAATGCATAAAGTTATGTCTTTTCAAAGCGAGGAGGAAGTTTGAAGATGACATTTCATTAAAAGTGCATGCGTTCCATTAAACGCTCGCTCTGCTCTGAATTCATAACACAGTGTGATGACATACTTAGAGAAGGGAAAGTTAGGAGCAGGTTTTAGATCAATGTTTTAAAGATCATAAAACATAACATACAAGATATCACATGGGCAGTTTGTTGGCTTAATATATTTAAATGAAACCAAAATGTCATGAGTTAGGTGAGGACAGATCTGCACCTAACTCACTGGTGCAGCCCCTAACCTTCCCCCCTGTTTTTAGGTACTTTAAAAGTGCCATAGGGTTACCTTATCTTACCGTGCTTAGGAAGGAAACTACGGACGGACAATGCACTCCTCGCTACGAAGATGGCCGAAATGACCCCCGTAAGGCGCCTGTAGGTATGGATCCGGCCCAGAGAGAGCTAACGTCTTTTCTGTAAATGAATGTTCACTTGTGAACTCAGCCCTGACCCTCTGCTGAAAGTGTCTGCGGTTGCTCTTAAGTCAGGATGGGTTGCAAAATATCCCAATTAATTTGCATGGATTCCCACACTCTCTCTGAGCATGGGCAGTTAGGAAAACTGACTGCAGCTCAAGTGAAATGCTCAGGAGGTGAGAAAAACATGGAAGTCTGGGGTCGGTCCATGATGATGATAATCACTCCGAGTGCTGAACCTTCCTATATTATATTATATTATATTATATTATATTATTGATTGAAAAAAACATCTTTATGTGACTTCATCCAGCTGTAATTGTGGCATCGGGTTGGAAACAAATTTTTGATTCACTTCATCTTTATTACATAATTGTTTCAGATACGGACGTTTCAATCATCGTAAACGATTTTCAATAGGGCACAAAAAACTGGACATGGAAAAGTATTATCTTGGCAGGGGCACGTTGCTGATACGTTAGGCATGATACTGAAAAAAATAAAATAATTTCCTTATTTTGTGCCCCCCCCCCCTTATGCTTCCCTCTGTTTCTCCACTCTGCCTGCTCCTCTATGTCCCTGCTGCTCTCCTCTGTCTGTCCCTCTGTTCTGTCCTGCTCCTGTGTCTCTCCCTTTTGCTCTCCTGTTTCTGTCAATCTGCTCTGTGCTGCTTCTGTGTCTCTCCCTGCTGCTCTCCTCTGTTCCTTTGCTGCTCTCCTCTGTCTGTCCCTCCACTCTGTCCTGCTCCTGTGTCTCTCCCTGCTGATCTCCTCTGTCCCTTTGCTGCTCTCCTCTCCCCTCTGTTCTGTCCCGATCCTGTGTCTCTTCCTACTACTCTCCTTTGTCCCTTTGCTTTGTCCTGTTCCTGTGTCTTTCCCAGCTGCTCTCCTCTGTCTGTCAATCCACCCTGTCTTGCTCCTGTGTCTTTCCCTGCTGCTCTCCATACACACAACCTTCTAGACAGGGGAATGACGTATGCGCTGTATTTAATACTTCTGTCAGACGTAGCCCAGGATCTGAGCCATTGTTCTTCTGACTATAGTTTGTGTTGGCATTGCAATATTCTTTCTGATAGCTGTTGAGTTAACAACCGTGTCAGGTCCAGGTTAATTGTCAACTTTACCAACTTTGGTGATCTATATCACACCCATAAGAGACATAGTGGCACAAAGATTATATCTTGAAGGATATAGCTAATATTTAATATTGGTGGACAGTGTCCCAGTGCTCCACATTCTAGTAGCTTGGCGATTCACCAATATTTACCTTCTTCTGGTATCTGTTCTATGAAGTCAGCCATACATTAAGATTGTTTAAATGTGGTTTATTTGGGGGTTAATATTTTTGGAGAACAAATAGAGAACAGCTAAGGGGCCATATTTACTAAGCTGCGGGTTTGGAAAAGTGGAGATGTTGCCCATAGCAACCAATCAGATTTTAGCTGACATTCTCTAGTATGTAAAAAGAAAGGGAGAGCTGGAATCTGATTGGTTGCTATAGGCAACATCTTCACTTTTCCAAACGCACAGCTTAGTAAATCTGGTCCAAAATATCTTCTGTTGGTGCAAATCACAGACTTGTCCTTCTGAACAAGATTAATAGTTATGGAAATCTATGATTCAACCAATGCTCTTGCTTTGCAATGCTTCCCCCCTCTCTCTCTCTCTCTCTCTTTCTCTCTCTCTCTGGGCCTGATCCAGAGGTACGCTCGCCGTCGCTAGGATGGCAGGCGTAAGCGTAAGATTGGCTTTTCAGCCGATCTGTGCATGCGCCGGGCAGATGTTGCCCGGCGTTGCTACGGCAACCCCCGATCCTGGATCGGGCGTCCGTAGCAGCGCCGTAGGGACGCTGGAGGGGACGTCCTCCAGCGTCCCTATGTTAAGGTTAGTGCTGGTGGGCGGGGGGAGGTAGGTAAATGAGGGTAGGAGGGCGTGCTAAGCGGCCATACGCTCCTGTGCGAGCGTATGGCCCCTTCCTTACGCCGGCTGAAGTTAGGGTAGCCTTCAGCCAGTGTAACGAAGGGGCCATAAGCCCGCACATGGGGAGTGCCAGGGTAAGTGAACGCCGATACGATGTGCTTTAGTAAGCACAGCGCATCGGCGTAG
>WWET01004350.1:63065-69234 GCA_011038615.1 Limnodynastes dumerilii | reverse complement strand
ATGCGCAGATCGGCTGCAAAGCCGATCTTACGCTTACGCCCGCCATCCGAGCGACGGCGGGCGTTCTTCTGGATCAGGCCCTATGTCACTAAGTCCGTGCCCAAAGGACTTACGTGCGTAAATACTATGTAATTTGCATTGAAAAAAATACGACGCATTCGCAGTTAATCCGCTCCTAAAAATACACACGCAACCCCGAGCAAAATCGCTTCTGTGAATACGGCCCTCTATGATTGTTTCGAAAAAAATCTGTAAATACTGTAGATAATTGCTATTGGGAACGGGAACCTATTTGTCTGTTCTAAATAGCTACAGGCTGCATTAGGTAAAAGGTTAGGGCTTAAAAGGAAGGTTAGGGTTAGGCTGGGGGGCATACAGGGTTAGGGTTGAGGTTGCAGCAGTAGGAAGGTTAAGGTTAGGCAGCAGGAAATGGAGTGTTAGGGTTAGGAAAGTGTTAAGAGTAGTGTTAGCTAAAAACATCTACCTTTTGGCAGATGACTATTTGCGACTCCAGGAGTCACATCACTGCCGCTTTCTACGATGGCAATTGCCAGCAGTCTTCATTCATCTTAGCGAATTGTTACATCCTGGACTGCTGTATCCTGTTTTGCCTCTATGGGCACACATGGACCAGTTATTATTACTTGTGGACATTACCATAACCTTCCCCTAGGGGCTGCTGTTGGACTCTTGTAGACTAATTACAGGCCCATAACATACACCTGTACTTTGCCCTTATATAGATGTCCTCCCCCAGAGCTAGGTGTGGGTCATTACTTCCTGCTCCTTATTGCTGTGTGTTAGCCTGCTGGTCTCTGCCATGTTCCTGTAATCAGCCTCCACTTGTCTGCATTCCGGCTTGTCCTCTAAGGCTCCTTGTCTGTATCTATGTTACTGATCTTTGTCCTTTTTACCAGTGTCTGTAACCTGTATACATTGCCTGACATCTGTTTTTTCATCCCTGTGTACTCGGTTTGTAATCTGTTACCACATACCTGTATACCCTGTCTGACATACATTATTTCTCACCTTTGTATTTACCTGGAATCCATTACCTTGTACTTGTGTATAGTCACTCTCTGTTATTTCTGTATAGTGTTTCTGTTCTGTTACTCTGCTACCTGCAATAAATCTCTATTTCTTATCTTGGTCTCCTGCAATCCTTGCAACAAACCTCAGGTATTCATATCACAAAGCCCTTACTGTACACCTACCATACTTGCCCTGCCCACCATATGTAAATGTTGTACACATAGTAGGTGGCATCACAAAGGCTTCCGGCCGTAAGCCCTTGAATCGGAAATCGACCACATTGCATAATTCTAGGTCTGGTCCAACAATACATCATAGTTGTCGATTCTCCCAAATCAGAGATTGCTCCTGGAATTTCGGTACAGTTGGCGGACCGCATTGGCGGATCAGACCCACTGCATCTTTAAACATTTTGAACCCGATCCAGATTTAATAAGAAATGCTGTACGTAGCCTCTGCATCATAGACAAATGTATGGAATTTCGGATGCACAAAACCGCACACAGGACAACAGGGCACTTCCCCAGCTCTCTTATGGCTAGTTAGTGGGTCTGTGCCCTGGGAACAACCTTAAAGTGGATCGTACATAAGGGCTTAACCCTACCCTTCCTGTACGATCAGCTGGGCGGAGGCTGATTTCCACATGGAACGCCAAATAGGGCGGCTGCGTTTCTTTGCAGAAGTATAGGTACTGCACATGTCAGTCAGTTCACTTACTTATTTTTAGATCCAGCCCCTGGATCTGGATTCTGGATCTTGGCTCTAAACTGTAAAAGTTGAACTAATAAATGACAGTTGTGCAGAATCATACAGTACAATGTACGGAGCAGCACTTGTGCCTCGCAGCGGTGAGGTCATGAGTTCGATTCCCAGACTAGGCCTTATCCATAGGCATAACTACAATGGGTGCAGGGTGTGCAGTACACACAGGCCCCTCAGAACAGGGGGCCCTGTGGCACTTATTCTGCCCCCATGGTTGGCAGGGGAAAGGGGGCCATTCGGCATCTATTTCTTCCCTCTAATATCTTTCTGGAGGGAAGAAATAGATGCTGAATTAGCCCCCTTCCCCTGCGGTGAAACAGTCCTGATTCCGGGCCTAAAAAGGGGCGGTGCTTACAGCACAGCTAGACCCCGCCCCTTTTAAGGTCCGTGAATCGGGACAGTCCTGGAGGGGGGGGCAGGTACAAATCCTGCACAAGGGCCCCCCTCACTTCTTAAAACGCCCCTGGCCTTATCTGTGTGGAGTTTGTATGTTCTCCCCGTGTCTGCATGGGTTTCCTCCGGGTTCTCCGATTTCCCCCCACATGCCAAAAACATACTGGTAGGTTAATTGGCTGCTGACTAAATTTACCCTAGTGTGTGTATATTTGTTGGGGACCTTAGTATATAGCCCCAATAGGGGCAGGGACTGATGTGAATGTCTAATGTTCTCTGTAAAGCACTATGGCTCTATATTAATAAGTGATAATAATAATAATAATAATAATAATAATAATACATTTATGAGAGTGAGAGAGATGGCCAATGCCAGTACTAAGTCATATAAATAAATAAAGTTACACTAATAGTTTCACTATCAACACAGAATTTGATATTTAAGCAGTGCTCCCACATAGGGGACTGGATTCTGTTTAGAAAGCCCCTTTTTATTGCCTCTCTATAAATTGTCAAAAACAAAAAAAACAAACAAACTGGGCAGACTGAATGGGCCGAGTGGCTCTTATCTGCCGTCACTTTCACTGTGTGAAATCTGCAGTCTGTTTTGCTATGCTGGAAACTGAATTTAAATGCTGCAAATTGAAATTCTAATAAACGTTTACCAGCACTATTCACATCAAGCACTGGCACACAAACTCTGATTATAATTGCAATTTGTTCTACATATAAATCAATAGGGAGTGCATCACCGTCCATGTTTAGATAAAGCATTGTGGAAGCCATCAGTGCCTCAGGGAATAATCTTCTCAACTATCTTCAAGTATTCTTTATTCAATACAGATTTGTGATATAATCTGCAATCAATTACAATGAAAATAATGTGGCGCTGAGTACAAACGGAACCTTAGGCTTAAAGTATAGTCAACAGCTTGGCAGGTTTTATGATGGGTGATGCTATCTGTATATAGTGCTTGCACAGGGATATGGTGATGTATTGTATGCTTACCTGTCCAATGGACACCAGCTTTCCAATGCTGTCATGAATGGCGCCCGCTTGACAGTGATGACCATTCAATAATCCTGCTGTTTATTGTGACGCCTGCTCAGAACTTTCAGACCTGATGCTGACGCCCGATCTACAGTTCCAGATTTGACGTGATGACGGCTGAGTACTATACTTTCTTAGGGTTAGGGTTAGGCTGCAGTTTACAACCTTAATGTAACACAACCCTGAGTTTATTTGTATTGATATATAATGTGAGACTAATGATGTCGAGTGTATGAATGTTGATCAAATGACATTATAACAGACATACCACACCCAGTACAAAACAGGATGGAAGAGAAGAAAAGAAGACAGGGTGGACAGGATGGGTGAGAAGAAGACAGACAGGGACAGGAGAGAGCAGATGACTGGACAGACAAAGGAGAGAAGCAGAGAGAGAAACATGAATGGGGGACAAAATCAGGAATTCAATTTTTATTTAAAGATCAAAAAAATATTCTTCATTTAAATTTGAGGCGTACCATGCCATCATATAGCTGTCAGGATTGTGCCCCTGCCAACATAATATTTTTCATGCTATAACCCTTTCGACAATGATATATGATATAGACAATCTTATAGTGTCCTTTGTATCATTATTAGCATGATCACTGTTACGCCGTTGTAACTGTAACCTCCCTGGCTTTTGGGTGATATGAGTTTAGCAAAACTGGTCCAACTATTTCCCAGGCCCAAAGTTATTCTTAGAATACAGACAAAACTATTCAATCTGACCCAGGACATGTCCCATATGTACTCATCCCACCATGTAATCAAACTTTGTTGTTGTTGTTGTTATTATTATTATTATTATTATTATTAATGTTTATAAAGAGCCACACGAAGGTAATAGGGAAGACAATAATCACATATACAATATAATAATTAACAGACAGGCCTCAAATTCATAAAATAAGGAATACAATAAAAGTACAATGCAAAACTAAAATACAGTACAAAGATTGTAGAACGCTATGTAGGCAAAAGAAACAGAATGTAGAATATGAGAGTAGGAGCGGATGAATAAAGGGAGATATAGACAGTAGAGAGAGAAGGTGGGAAATGATGGGGGCAAGGTAGAGGGGTGATAACAGGAGGGAGGAGGACCTTGCTCATAAGAGCAACATGCTAAGTGGGAAGGGGTAAATAAACAAAGAAACAGGGATGGAGATGGGGAGGGTAGGTAAGGTTAGTTGGAGGAAGAGTAAGCTAGCCTGAAAAACATAGCCTTGGTTTTAAGGGGATGTTTGAAGGATTGGAGGGTGTTGTATAGCCTAAAAGGTTGTGTTAGGTCGCTCCAATGCAGAGGGAGATATCTTGGATGCAGGAGTGAGAAGTATTGATCAGGTGGGAGGTGAGACGACGTTTGCTGGCAGAGCGAAGTGCGTATGGAGATAAGGGAGGAGAGAAATTGGTGGAGAAGGAGAGAGAGTTGTAGATAGTGGTGAGGAGTTTAAAGAGAATTCTGAAATAGACAGGGAGCTAGTGTAGAGATAGACAAAGAGGGGAGTTTATGCCTCTATTGAAACTATATACTGTGAATATGTTGACCACTCCAGAGAAGCTTTGATCTTCAGAATGTGCCAGCCTAGATTAGCGCTATCAATATAAAAATCAGCATTCTTCTAATTCCTGTGATATTCACAGAGGAACAATGGCAATTATGCTCTTATCAATTAGCAAGATGATCCAAGCAGAGGTTAATGACACTTTTTAAGAGCCTCCATTAATCTGAGGATTTAAAAATCTCTTTCTAATCTAAAAGTAGATTTTCCCTAAAGGAAGAGTCAAGTGAAATAGTTATACAGAGAACAAACTGTGAGAGAAGCCGTGATTTGCAGAAAACATCGATACATTCCTCTTAGGGCTTTGTGTTCTGATTGAAAAGATTTTCTCTGTTAGTTTATACAGGGCTCTCTCTATGAGACACACTACACAATACACACTACACACACTACACACTACCCACACTACACACTACACACACTACACACTACACACACTACACACTACACACTACCCACACTACACACTACACACTACACACTACCCACACTACACACTACCCACACTACACACTACACACACTAGACACTACCCACACTACACACTACCCACACTACACACTACCCACACTACACACTACTCACTACCCAACTTATATGGCAAAATGCTCTGCACGTAGAAATATTTCGACTTGCTCCCAAAAGCGTCAGTCTGCGGCTGATTTGTCGTGTTTAGGTTACGGTTAGGCCTGAAGAAGGGAGGGTTAAGGTTAGGCTTTAAGAAGGGAAGGTTAGGGTTAGGCTGTGGGAATGGGGTAAAGGGTAGTGCTAGGGGACTGTATTCAGAGATCCATTTTTTAAAGGTACACACGCAGGTAGCAAGACAACACCCATGACACTCCCCTCAAACGGACGGGTTGTCGTTTACTTACGAATGCCATAGGGCACCCTTACAGGCGTACGGCAAGGTACATACGTGCGTATCTATCTAACTGCGCCCTCAAATGCCCATTTAAATGCATCCTCCCCGACCTGTCTCATGTACGGATTTTAACCATGCCCCTCTGCACGTATGTCACCAAGTGCGATTCACAAGTAAGTGTCTAATGGACTTCCGAGCGTAAAATCTACTTAAATAGCGTAAATAAAGTTACTACGCATGTGCAGTTACTCCGATCCTAAAAATATACACACAACTCCACGTGAAAAGGGATCATTGAATCCGGTCCAGGATGAGTGGGCGGAGAAATCTTTGCAACTCTGGGAGTCACTTCCACTGTCGAAAATGGAGACTGCCAGCAATGCCCGCAGCTGCCCGATGGTCTGTCACAAAACAGACCGCCGTACTGGCAAACCACACCCCCTAAAGAGGATTGCTTGAGAACCTGTGGCGAGAGTTTCATGGTCCGCAATGGGCGTTGTCCAGTGA
>WWET01004350.1:53065-60565 GCA_011038615.1 Limnodynastes dumerilii | reverse complement strand
GGAAGAAAGACAAAGAGGGGAAGAAGAAGAGCAGGAGGAAGAGGAAGAAGAAAAAGAGAAAGAAGAGGAAGAAAGACAAAGAGGGGAAGAAGAAGAGCAGGAGGAAGAGGAAGAAGAAAAAGAGAAAGAAGAGGAAGAAAGACAAAGAGGGGAAGAAGAAGAGCAGGAGGAAGAGGAAGAAGAAAAAGAGAAAGAAGAGGAAGAAAGACAAAGAGGGGAAGAAGAAGAGAAGGAGGAAGAGGAAGACGAAAAAGAGAAAGAAAAGAAAGACAAAGAGTGGAAGAAGAGCAGGAGGAAGAGGAAGAAGAAAAAGAGAAAGAAGAGGAAGAAAGACAAAGAGGGGAAGAAGAAGAGCAGGAGGAAGAGGAAGAAGAAAAAGAGGAAGAAAGACAAAGAGGGGAAGAAGAAGAGCAGGAGGAAGAGGAAGAAGAAAAAGAGGAAGAAAGACAAAGAGGGGAAGAAGAAGAGCAGGAGGAAGAGGAAGAAGAAAAAGAGGAAGAAAGACAAAGAGGGGAAGAAGAAGAGCAGGAGGAAGAGGAAGAAGAAAAAGAGGAAGAAAGACAAAGAGGGGAAGAAGAAGAGCAGGAGGAAGAGGAAGAAGAAAAAGAGAAAGAAGAGGAAGAAAGACAAAGAGGGGAAGAAGAAGAGCAGGAGGAAGAGGAAGAAGAAAAAGAGAAAGAAGAGGAAGAAAGACAAAGAGGGGAAGAAGAAGAGCAGGAGGAAGAGGAAGAAGAAAAAGAGAAAGAAGAGGAAGAAAGACAAAGAGGGGAAGAAGAAGAGCAGGAGGAAGAGGAAGAAGAAAAAGAGAAAGAAGAGGAAGAAAGACAAAGAGGGGAAGAAGAAGAGAAGGAGGAAGAGGAAGACGAAAAAGAGAAAGAAAAGAAAGACAAAGAGTGGAAGAAGAGCAGGAGGAAGAGGAAGAAGAAAAAGAGAAAGAAGAGGAAGAAAGACAAAGAGGGGAAGAAGAAGAGCAGGAGGAAGAGGAAGAAGAAAAAGAGGAAGAAAGACAAAGAGGGGAAGAAGAAGAGCAGGAGGAAGAGGAAGAAGAAAAAGAGGAAGAAAGACAAAGAGGGGAAGAAGAAGAGCAGGAGGAAGAGGAAGAAGAAAATAAGGCTGGGCTGTAGGGGAGGGAGGGTTAAGCTCAGGCTGCAGGGGAGGAAGGATTAGGGTCAGGCTGTAGGGGACGGAGGGTTAGGGCGGTAGGGGGTAGGGTCAGGCTGTAGGGGAGGGAGGGTTAAGCTCAGGCTGCAGGGGAGGAAGGATTAGGGTCAGGCTGTAGGGGACGGAGGGTTAGGGTCAGGCTGTAGGGGACGGAGGGTTAGGGTCAGGCTGCGGGAGATGGTGGGTTACAGTCAGGCTGCAATTAAGGGAGGGTTAGGGAAGGGAGGGTTAGGGTAGTGAGAGGGAAGGGTTAGAGTAATAATTAGGGAATGGAGTGGGGGACTATTTTTTTTACTGCTTTTTAGACCACGGAGCTTTCGGTGCTTCGTGGATCGATTGTTATCATTGAGGCATAGCAATCCAAATCCCAGCCACTTCACAACAAAATCGGCCGTTCGTACCGGAGCCCCACACCCGTTGTTACCACATACTCGCAGTGTACTCACAGTTTCGAAAGTGATACAATCTACAGTCTAATCTTAACTGTTTCATTTTAGACAGAAGTCACATAAAACAAAAATGTATTTCGGCACAAAATACACTGTGAAAGATTTAATTTCGACCACTGTACCCGTGGACTGCAGTGTCTGGTAGCGGTTAGGAACTAGTGTTAGAATTAAGGTTAGAGCACCGGATCCAGACCCCTGCTTGCTTTACGTACGTACGGGGGTCTGGCAGTAAGCACGGGAGAGGGGAGTAAACGCCCCGTCACTCCCCTCTCTTGCGCGGTCTTGATGGTAGTTATGCTGCCATGAACCTGCCTTAACTGAAGTGTGCGGATCAGCGGTCTGTACAACCTCTGATCTGCACGTATGTGGGACACCCATCCCACACTGTGACATTTACATGCTTCCCCCCGCCCACCTTGGAGGGGAAGCACAGCCACTTACTTCAGATTTACTATTGTACAGATGTTTCGTACGATAGAAGATATGTGCGTATAATGCAAGTAACATCTGGAGGGCGCATGCATGTGCGTAAATGGGGTGCCGGATGCAAGTCTGGGTTAGGATTGGGATTATGGTTAAGATTAGGATTTCGGTTAAGGATTAGGTTTAGAATTAGGGTTATTGTAATGCCAAAAAAAATGTTAGGGTTAGGAATTATGATTAGGGTTAGGAATTATGACTAGGGTTAGGAATTATGGTTGGGGTTAGGATTAGTGTTAGGGATTAGGATTAGGGTTATTGTAATGCCGAATGTTAGAGTTAGGATTAGGATTAAGGGATAGAAATTGTGATTAGGGGTAGGATTAGAGTTAAGGTTAGGGATAGTACTAGGGTTAGGATTAGGGATTAGGGATAGGTGGCTGGATTCAGAGATGCGCTTTTTATAAGGAACGCAATTCTACGCACGCACGTTGTAAGCCAAACCCACTCACACCCCCGACACTCCCCTCTCCCGGCCGTGTTGTCTGGGACTTACTCTGTTCTTTCCGTGTGTACTTACGTGCGTCTATGTGCTCCGTATGTGCGATTCTTAATAACCGTGCCCTCAAGTGTTCATTTAAATGCCTCCCCCCACCCACTTTTATGTAAATTTCCCCGTGCGTATTTTTACGTCACCCATCCGTACGTATGTCCCCAAGTGCGATTCACATGTACGTATAATCTACGTAATGTACGTAAATAAAGTTACTACGCATGTGCAGTTAAAACGTACCTAAAAATACGCACACAGCTCCCCGTGAAAACGGATCTGCGAATACGACCCAGGATAAGGGTTAGGGTTACTGTAATGCTAAACAAACATGCTGGCATTACAATATTAGAAAAATGCCGATCAGTTGATGCCGCTGGTATTCAAGTGCCGGTATCTTCACTGTCGGAAATCAGACAATGGGACCAGCAAGCTTCATCTGCCCGGAAGATTTATTCCAGCTCTGAGCGGGCTTTTCTTTCAGCCATTTGTTTGTAGCTGCCAAGCTATTGTCTGTTTTTGCAATCTACTCAAATCATTCATTTTTTTGGCTTTCCCCTAAAGCATCAGTCCGGCCGATCTCATCCAGACCATCTGTTCCATCAGTAATAAACACATTACACTTTCCCTCATTCATATCCCAGCAGTTCCTCCACTGCGCTATTCCCTTATTACCACACACTTAATTAAACACAATCCTCTGTCACATATCCTCCATCATTAATGGCTATTTCACTTCTATGCACAATATTGCCATCTTTATTTTGTTTCTGCTAAGTGTTTGTCTCAGAAACAAAAACAGTAATTTAATAGAATTACCCTTACACTAATGCAACTAATGTTAAGACACCTCCATTTACATGTGTCCTGGTATAGGACCTGATTCAGATTTAAGAAGGAGTTTGAAATTAAGGACCTTATTCACACTTAAGAATCTTCTTAAAATAAGAACTTAAAGTGACTCCTGGGCAAAACCATGTTGATTGCAGGGGAATTAATTTAATTGTAGTCTTTGCATGCAGGGATATATCTTTGAATTGCTTACTGCACACAGATACTGACCAGCTTTACTATCACACTGTTATTTAGACTTGGGCTGGGAAACATCACCTCTCTACTCTAATACTGTTTGCAACAGATGAAAAATGACTCCCCTGCAATCAACATGGATTAGCCCAGGTGTGACTTTAAGTTCTTATTTTAAGAAGATTCTTAAGTGTGAATCAGGTCCTTAGGAGCTGCGGCTTCTTAAGTGTGCATCTGAACGAAATTACCTACTGTGCATGCGTAGTAAGTAATTTACACTATCTACGTAGCCACTATCTACGTAGCTACGTAGTCTTTACAGACCGCACTCAGCGTGTCCCGTAAAAAGAGGCGACATAATGCCGCCTCGGGGTGTTATTAGTCAGAAGTGCGAGTGATTTAGATTAGCTGGGGAGGGAGGGTGGTAGGCGGAGGGTGTCCGTACGGACATTGCACGTTCACATAAGTGCCATAAGGTACCTAAAAACGGGAGGCGGGTCGGGGGATGGAAGAGTGAGTTAGGTGCCCATCTGCATGCACCTAACTCACTCTTAAGTGTGAATCATTTCTCCCAGTGTCCCGGGAGGTCCAGCAAATCTCTCGCAAAGGGAATTGAGGGCGTGATACCATGCAAATTATGACCTCAAGTCTCGTGTCCCTGCAGAAGCCCTGGCATTACTAAGGATGGACGAGGCTTGATGATGTGATTTGCAAAAGAATAGATTGTACTGTAGCTTTGTCAGGTGGACGCCAGGATTCCCTTTACATAAAATGGTGCCCCTCATACCAGCATTTTTCCTGACGGAAGAAAGTAAAAGTCGTCAACTAAAAATGAGTAAACTGCTTGTGCAGCATTGACCCACTATTTGCACTATTTGCATAAACCATAAAGAGGTATCTAATAATCAAAAATAGACTTAATATAATTGGGCTGGATCCAGAACTGTGATTAAGTAGGATTGAAAGCTAGATAAGCTTGAGGGAGATTAAACTCCCTTACTGTGGGGTTACATGGAGGTCAGCTTACTATGTTGTAGAGGAGGGGGAGGAGTTGTGGATGCTTCGTCATAGGCCATATAAAATCCTTTGCTGCTGGGAGGAGGGTCTCCTTTCCTTCGTTGGATTCAACCACCCACCCTTCCCTGGTTTTATTGTTATGGCTTGGATAAGCATTTTATGAGTGCTTGCAGCCGTGTTATGGCTTGCTGCCAATATGGGCGGTAAAGCGATAGCAAGGTTGTCAGTTTGAATTTTTGCCAAGGTGGCGCTCTAGGTTTTGGCTGTTATTGAGGGACCACGTCCCGTGGTCGCTGAGTTTTGTCTGGTACGGATAATGTTGTCCATTGTCCAGTCATTGCTTTGGAGTTGGATCACCAAAGCAAAAAAGGAAAAGTTGATAGTGTATTATTTACAAAATTGTTACTGTGTACTTGCTATTGCTTTGTTGCCCCCATCTAAATTTAATTAAAATTTCAAAAATGAATAGTCCAATTCTAATACCCCTCTAATTTTAATAAATCTGCCACAAGGTTTAATTAATCCCTAACATGGTGTCCATGTGAAGTTATTTTAAGGTTATTTGGTTCAGTGTAAGTCTGAAGGTAATTGTAAGCACATCAGTCATGGGAAGTTTTATTCCTTACGCTAGCCTCCACAATGTAGTCTAACATAGGGAACTTGAGATCCAGAATTCTATCTCCTCGCACATACAGGCTGTTCCGGATACAGAACCCTAACTTAAGTGTCTGCTTGTTGGAAGCCTATGTATGGAATGGTGAATCGTACATTGATTTATTTATATAACAGGTTTTTATTTAATGCCAGCAGATTTTGTAGCTCTTTACAATGTTACAATGTTAAGAGTTACTATAAACAAGACGGGGTAGTAACAAACAGACTGGGTGGATAAGAGGGCCCTGCTCATAAGCATAAGGGATTTGGAACGTCCTTACTATCCGATTACCATTCTGTATCCCACCCGCCAGGACATTTCATATTATGGAATTCGGCATCAGACGGATGAGTTCCCACTCAGAATTCCATGTACTGCACAGGCACAGTACAGACCAGTGGCGTAAGTAGTACGGGTTTTGTAGGGCATGTTCCCTAGGCGCCAATGGTCTTGGAGGCGCCATCTGTGCCATCAGGTTGAATACCCGACAAAGTCCACCACCACCACTGCACAAAAAGAAAGAATAAAACCCTCTTACCTTACTCTGTGAGTCTGAGAGCAACTGCAGCGCGGTGCAGCATTCACCAATCAGTGTTCAGCCAGACTGCGCCGGCCTACAGGACACACTGCGAGATCAGTTCACTCTCACACTGTGTCGATTTATTTAAAAAAAACACATCTAAAATCTTTTTAAAATGAAATAGTCCTTACTTAAACACCCATAGCGGGGAGTGCACACCCCCTGCACTCCCCGCTATCGGTAGTAAATATGGACACTTACGTGTCCAGATGGCTACCTTAAGTTTTACGGCTAAGTCTGTGGCCATACGTACGCAGACCTATTAATTTAAATGGTTATCCCCACCTGTTTGGCAAGACACGGCCGTCATAAATGAAGGGTCAGCCCCTTCTGCGTTACTTATGGTGTCGGAACATTTGGCACGCGCATGCGCAGATGTTCCGAGACAGGGTACTTACGCCAGTGGCTTGCGTAAGTCCCCTGTCGGGCGTTGTTCAGGATCCTGTCCATGGTTGTTAACTTCTGAAATTCAGGCATTTCTCCCAGTGTCCCGGGAGGTCCGGCAAATCTCTCGCAAAGGGAATTGAGGGCGTGATACCATGCAAATTATGGCCTCAAGTCCCGTGCCCCTGCAGAAGCCCTGGCATTACTAAGGATGGACGAGGCTTGATGATGTGATTTGCAAAAGAATAGATTGTACTGTAGCTTTGTCAGGTGGACGCCAGGATTCCCTTTACATAAAATGGTGCCCCTTATACCAGCATTTTCCCTGACAGAAGAAAGTAAAAGTCGTCAACTAAAAATGAGTAAACTGCTTGTGCGGCAATGACCCACTATTTACATAAATCATTAAGAGATATCTAAGAATCAAAAATAGACTTAATAGAATGGGGCTGGATCCAGAACTGTGATTAAATTCCTTACGCTAGCCTCCACAACGTGGTCTATCATAGAGAACTTGAGATCCAGAATTCTATCTCCTCGCACGTACAGGCTTTTCCTCATACAGAACCCTAACTTGTTGGATGCCTATGTATGGAATGGTGAATCGTATAATGATTGATTTATTTATTTATTAACAGGTTTTTATTTAACACCAGCAGATTTCGTAGCTCTTTACAATGTTAAGAGTTAGTATAAACAAGACGGGGTAGTAACAAACAGAGTGGGTGGGTAAGAGGGTTCTGCTCACAAGCATAAGGGATTTGGAACGTCCTTACTGTCCGATTACCATTCCATATCCCACCCGCCAGGACATTTCATATCATGGAATTCTGCATCAGATGTATGAGTTCCCACTCAGAATTCCATGTTCTGCACATGCACACTACAGACCAGTGGCATAAGTAGTATGGGTTTTGTAGGGCATGTTCCCTAGGCGCCGATGGTCTTGGAGGCGCCATCGGTGCCATGAGGTTCGCATACCCGACACCAAGTCCACCACCACCACTGCACAGAAAGAAAGAATAAAACCCTCTTACCTTACTCTGAGTCTGAGAGCAACTGCAGCACGGCACGGCATCCACCAATCAGTGTTCAGCCGGACTGCGCCGGCCTACAGGACATACTGCGAGATTAGTTCACTCACTCACGCAGTGTGTCATGTGACCGGCTGAGCACTGAGGGGAGGATATTGCGCCACGCTGCAGTTGCTCTCAGACTCAGAGTAAGGTAAGAGGGTTTTTTTTCTTTCTGTTCCTGG
>WWET01004350.1:38461-53027 GCA_011038615.1 Limnodynastes dumerilii | reverse complement strand
ACATGGGGGGTGGGCACATTTTGGGCATTTGCCCTGGGCGCCATTTGGGCTAGTTATGCCCCTGGTACAGACTGACAGAAGAATTATGTACGTAGCATATATAAACTTCCTATCATTATTAGTTCTGGATCCGGTCTATAATGCTGTTCAAAATGACTTAAATCTTCTTTTATTAGACTGATTGCAGAAGTGCATTTACAAAGGGAGGAGGGGTTTGCGAGAGCGTGGAAACCACCTCTACCCCTAGGACGGATTTCCACTAATCTTGAGAATTCTGTGGCTTTGTTTTTCATTCTCAAGCTACTAGAGTCTGCCCTACAGTGTTAAGGTTCCCAGATGGCTCCTCTCCTTCCTGTGGCTCGGTCCCACCCCCGAGCACTGCAGAGGACAGTGATGGATCAGATAAAATGGCAGCCTGCTCTGTCTCATTGTGAGCTGACTATTAGTCACCTTTACCATCTGTCCACATGGCTGCCAGAGACACTGATAACTGGCTCAGCTGACCTATGTACATCAGTGCAGGGTACGATTCCCTTCCAGACTGCAGGCCGTATTCCGAGATCCGTTTTTTACAAGTACGCAATTATACGCACGGACGGAGCAAGAAAACACCCACCAACAACCCCGACACTCCCCTCTCCCGGCCCTGTTGTTGGTGACGAGTCCATAGACCACTTCGTTCTATATGTGTGTACTTACATCCGTATATGTGCTCCGAGCGATTCATGATAGCCGCGCCTCCATGCGTTCATTTAAATGCCCCCCACCCACTTTTATGTTCATTTTTCCGTACATCTGATTTCCGTGCGTATGTCCCCAAGTGCGATTCACATGTACGTCCTTTAGGCACTTACCGTGCGTATAGTCAATGTAAACTACATACATAAAGTTACTACACATGCACAGTTGATCTGATCCTAAAAATACGCACAGAACTACCCTCAAAAACGGATCTCTGAAAACGGCCCTGCATGTATACTTCACACCTATGTCACACAGCAGTCTTACTGATAATAGGATGAACCTGTCTGGCCAGACCCTGTATTATGTTCAGGTTCTCAGTTATGTCTAGGTCCCTGTTGTGGTACATTTTGGGACTCATCCAGAGAGGATTTACCCCTCAGCACATGGACTGTACTTGCAGGAGAATGAGACACACTGCGGCACCGCTCGTTTTCATCCTTCCAAATGGGTGAGGGGAGGCCACTCCCTTCGCTCATAGGGATATACAATCTGAGGATCCTACCATAAAACGGTGCCGTCCTAACTTTATATGGGGACAGTATAAAGTATGAATGTAGAGCGCTTTTCTAACCGTCAGTGTACTATCTACATACTTCCCCCCCTCCCACATACCTGAAGCGCTTTACCTTTCCAGCCCCATTCTGGCCGTTTCGATAGTGATCGTAGGATGGAACTCTGGATCAGGTCCATTTTGTGAATGCAGCACTATGTTGTTTCCCTATCCTAGCAACCAGAAAATGTGCCCTTAACATAAGTACGGAACTGAACTGTGATGATTCATGCATTCCGTCTGATTTCTGTGGTGAGACACCCGCAATGACCCTAACGGAACTGTTTGTAATGTGCCAATTTAACCATTGTGTTCTAAGTTGTTTGTATGCTGTAAACGCATTATTCCATTGTCCTGCCCTAGCAGAACAATCCTTTGTACTAGTAAAGCATGAGAGCGCATTGAAAACACTTTATATACTTGTGCATTTCTTAATATTGGTACCCGATTTCTTGGATCATGTCCACAAACAAGAAAACAATGACAAAAATAAACTGCAGGAAAATTAGAAATCCGATACAAAGAAAAAGCCGTTTAGGAAAATAAATTTAGCTGCCACTTAATGAGTTTCTGGTAGGATACCATTATAATCACGGATTGCAATATTCATAAATCCTACAATATGCAGGAAGATATTTGCAGAATAATAAGCTGTTATTACAAGAAAACATTTGAACACTCAACTCCAAATCCAGCAAAGTTTGTGCAGATAAAAAGAAGAAAAAAACATCACACCGGGAGTTGCTGCCAAATTAATCATCGAGCTGGCGTTTATTTTTAGAAGAGAAAATACAGAAAAATAACGCACTTTGGGAGACAACATTTGTGCGAGATGCGCATGGTGAGTGTGCTTCAGGATGTAAATAGCACAGTAAGGGCTGGGTTTAGCCCTAACGTATGATCCAGTATTCCGTACAGACTGAGTTCTGTGCAGAATATTTAAGGGAGTGGCCTGCGCACGGAAATATCATCTGTGCGTAGGAGAGCAGGGGGAGTGCCCTGTGCTCCTACATGCAGGTATTTGGTATAGCTAATTCCATACGTTAGTCTTAGTTGTGGAGGCTACGCACTGGATCTGAATCTTGATTCGGTTCAGGGTCGTCAGCACATCGGGCTGAATCCAAAGATCACCATATGATGGCAGCAAGGTGGAGGGTGTGTGCAAACACTCTCAATATATCTAAAGATTTTTTGTTTCAGGTTAATGTCAATACTTAATACATGATTAGCTTCCCAATACAGTTATGCTCAGTTAAACATTTCCCAAAACAGGGAAAATCTGCCATACATGGTGTGAAATTGCATTCATGGTGGACACACCTGCTGGGGTAAGTTTAATAACACTTCTGAAATCATTGAAACGTTGTTTACTTACCAATCAGCAGCCACCAGCTTTCTGCAGAGATCAGCCAAAAGAGCTGACATCACCCATTCAATGTCCTACAGAAGGAGTGTATGACTCATCCTGTGAATAAAATGGGTGGTCAGCTCCATTGTCTGATCTCAGCAGAAAGCCGTTAGTTGCTAAATGGCAAATAAACAAAGTTTTAATGATTTACTAATGGGCTGCAATCTAGCTTCCCCACCATTTTGCTAAATAAGTATCATGGCTGAGAAAGCTTTGTTTGAGCCCAGCTGTATGGGATTTTTTTGAAAGGCAAATAAGAGCTCTGCCAATTATTCCTTAAGCTGTTTCCATAAAAACTGCATTAGATGATCACTGATGTCTATGAATCTGTGGGCTTGGTAAATAGACAAATAGGAGGAAAATACGAAGCCAAGAGCTACTTACTTTGAAATTTCCCTCTATCTTTAATAATTGGACCTCTAAGGGACTTCAGAGTTCTGTTAAATCTACCACATGCAAAAGGTAGTTCTCTTCATAATTATATATGTCTTATTAGCATTGGATGTATTGTTTTCATTAGTAGTAGTGGTCGAGCAAGTGCAAATCACAATTCAAGTTTGAATTGGGGAAGTTGGGGAAAAATTTTTAATGATTCTTCTGACCCTTTCATGTATTTTTACAATAAGAGTTGATGGGCCAGATCCAGAATTACACGAAACAGACTTTCATATGCTTGCACACTACAAACGATTCTTTCCGATGGCAGGATGTGACGACCCGTCATGGGGGCGGGGGTATTTAAATGTACAGTAAGGGCTTGATTGAGCTCTTACATACAATTCTTTGTTATGTGTTCAGTACCGTAATGCTCCTGCGTTCAGTAGTCAGGGATTTTTAGGGTTAGGGGAAGGCTTAGGGTTAGGCTCTGGGAAAGAGAGGATTAGGGGTTAGGGCTATGGAAGGGGAGGTTTAATGTTAGGCTGCGGGGAAGAGAGGTTTATGGTCAGGCTGCGGGGAAGGAAGGGTTAGGTTTAGGATCATGGAAGGGGAGGCTTAGGGTTATGCTGCGGTTAAGAGAGGTTTATGGTCAGGCTGCTGGGAAGGGAGGTTAGGATCATGTAAGGGGAGTGTTAGGGTAAGGATTAGGGAAAGGGTTGGGGATAGATTTTTGACTTGCCTTTCGGAGCACCGTGTTCGGTGCTCCAGGAATCGATTGCTTTGCCAAAACCAATCGATTTCACAATAGGGCCATTCTCTACAGAGACCCACATCCTTTTAGATGGCTATCCCCTTAAAATTGTTTTAAAATATTAGATAGTATTTTCTAAAACGTGAGATATTGCATTTATAACAAAATATGTAAACCATTATCATGGCCTTTGAACTGGAACATTTCTTTGTACAATGTGTCAACTTAATCATTTTCAGCACATCAAAACGAAACAGATGAAATGTCATCGAGTGGCCTTCCGTGGCTATTTAAGCCTTGAGACATGGCAGTGCTAATGAACTGTTTTGTAGATTTTTTTGTGTTTTCGGTCCTTTTAAATATTTCTAGAATTAACCTTTTTTCTTTGGATGTCAATAATGGATGAAAATGGTATCTTCACGGATACATTTGTTTTAATGTTTAATGTATTTATATTAGTTTTTAGACCTTTTGGGAATGTTTTTTTGTCACTAGAACTGAAGGCCCACCTCTAAGCTTCACACATGGAGAAGTTCATATAGGGCCTTATTAACACCTAAGACGCTTCTGCATGCGTAGTAGGTCATTTATGAAATCTACTTACCAGTTAGGTATGTAGATTGCCTCCACGGCGTAATTCCGCCTCCACGGCGTAATTCCGCCTCAGGGAGTGATTCGGCAGAAGTGGGAGGGGGAGGGATTTAGATTAGCCGGAGAGGTGGGGAGAGGCAATGTCCAAGTGTAGTTTCCTTCTTAAGAAACTAAGAATGCATGCGTCCACCGCTTGAGTTGCGCTCAGATCTGATTCGTCTGTGGCTTTGCGCTCTTCAGTTCATAGAATCATAGAAAGTGACGGCAGATAAGAGCCACATGGCCCATCTAGTCTGCCCAGTTCTAAGCATGTGCAGTAGAACAATCACGTGGGAATAATTTACGTCAGCTGATGTGCGCTCACCTCTAAATCAGGGTCACTGGGCCTCTATGAGCCATGAGTTACACTAGCACCAGTGGTTTTGGTTTATGTCTTAAGTTCCTTGAAAGAGGTAATCAATAGCAATGCCCAATATTTAGAATAAAGTAATGTTGTTAGCAGAGATCTATATATGCCTTTTGTTTAAGCCTTTATAAAGCCTTTGATGGGAGAGTATGTTTTTTTGGTGTCCTGTCACTTCACAAGGGTGTAGAAGGAATAGTCATATAATTCCAAGGCACAGAAAGAAAACGTGCAGAATTATTCATAGCTTTGGTGATGTGGCATAGAGAAGATTCTGAGACAATACATTTGTTTGAGAATTGTGTGCTTAGGAGTTATTTATGCCAAATCCTTCTTAACATGAATATAAATTTACAGCAGAAAAAAAGTGACTGTGGACTCCACAGATTCTTATCTAAAAACCCCCCAAAATTTTTGGCTAACTGAGAGCGCTAAAATTTAGCCCAAACAACCCCACAACAGACAAAAAGCAACAAAGTACTGTACTGACCAGCACTAAGGACCTGATTCACACTTAAGAATGCTTCCGATTTTAGGTGCGCATATTTAAGAACGGATGAAATGCGCATGCGTAGTAACTTTTTTATACGCTATTTATGTTGGAGTTAAGTTCGCGTATTCCGCGCTTTGGATTTTAGGTGTGTTTTTTAAAGAACGGATCAACAGCGCATGCGTAGAAACTTTTCTACGCTATTAATGTTGGACTTAAGTGCGTTAATTCCATACTTATACACTGTGTACCTAAAGTCTCTACGTTCGCATTAACATACGCAGAAATGGCCGTTCTATGAATAAGTAAATAGGACTATACGCAGAAATGGGTGGAGGGAGGCATTTAAATCACGCAACGAAGGTGCGGTTATGCGCTTGCGTTCCGAAATAGACGCCCTACGCATTGAAATGCGAAACTACAGTTAAGGGAGCCCTATGGCAATCGTAAGTCACATAAGAACCTGAAAACCGGGAGCGTGCCGAGGGAGTTTCATTGCTATTAGTTGCGTATATTTAGGAACCTATCGCGTTCTTAAGTGTAAATCAGGTCCCAAAACACTAAAATAGAGCACACAACTTAAAAATACATTTATTAATCACCTTTATTACATATCAAACAATAAACATCAGAAAAATAAAATTATATTATAAAAAAAGTTGATTATTAGACTATCTTATATATTAATTAATTACGCTCGGATGCGGTTTTACGCTAAGTGTAAAAACCGCCATTTGTACTTACTGCGCATGCGTGGGGCTAATGGTAAGCTCATGTTATGGTCTGAAAATCTTTGTGTATGGGCCTTAATCGTAACCGCTTCGTATTACCCATCATGGGGGCGTGCCTGCCATATGAAAGCTGAAACAACGCACCGAGGGCGGGGTGAGGCATTTAAATTGTACAGTATGGGTGCTCTAAGGGTCGTTAATACGCAATGAGCGCACGGACAGCTGCGGGTACGAACACAAAACTTAGGGTAGGGTTTGGCGAGTGTATGGATGCTAAACTAGGTACGAGCAAGGGGAGTGCCTATTGCCGTGCATCGGTGGTACGTCCGACGATAATACGCTACGCACACCAGCTTAGGTCTGGATCAGGCCCGTAATATCAAAGCACCATGGGCTGGATTCACACCTAAGAAGCAGTCGCTTCTTAGGTGCTTATCTTTACTAAAGGACCTTCTGCACATGCGCAGTAGGTAATTTACGCGATCTATGTACCAGTTCGGTAGGTAGATTGCCTCCGTGCGCTCTTTAAAGACCACTCAGAGTAGTTAGGGTAAAAAGAGGCGGCATAATGCCACCTCGGGGAGGGTTTTGGTAAAAGTGGGAGGGGGAGGTATTTAGATTGGGCGGGGAGGGCAGGGGAGGCAGGTAGCGGCAATGTCCGTGCGGGCATTGCATGGATAGTTAAGGCAGCCCTATGGCACACATTATTCATAGAACTGAACAAACTTGGCTTGTCTTAACTCGGACTGGTAGGTACGCACACGAAGCGGGGAGTATACGCCCCCTGCACTTCCCGCTGTCGGTAGTAAATCTTGACACTTACGTGTCCAGATTCTTATCTTAACTTTTACAACTAGGTCTTGCGACCGTATGGCGGCAGACCTAGTCTTACTGGGGCCTCCCCACCCCTAATCCCTCATTTAAATGTCTATTCCCACCTGTATGGCGGGGGTTATAGGAAAGTGAGAACTAGAATCTGCTTGGTTGTTATGGGCAACATCTCCACTTTTCTAAAGCCGCAGCTTAGTAAATCTGGACCCTAGGAGTTGATCCAAATTTCCAACAGGTAATTGCTCTGTGGATGTGCAATATAGGAGCAAGCACAGAAACCTGTGTCCGCGAACTTTACGTTAGTGCAACAGTGTGTTTCACGATACTTAAGTGGGCGTATTAGTGCTTCTGCTAGGCGCAGTAGCAGCCTGGAGTTCCTGCACTTCCTCCAAAATCTTGCACCTTCTCTGTGAATGTGTAAAGACGCATTTTATTTTCTATGAGCAAATGGCCCTATTTGTATTATAAACAGTGTCCTACGCATGTAAAAAAAAATATAGAAACAAGATATTTATGAATGATTTGAATAATAAAAAACAATTCGGTCCACTATAGGATCGCCGTGCGGTCCTAATTAGCATAAGAGCGAAGAGAAAACACTCCCCTCACACTTATGACTTTCCATCACCAGGACCCTAGCTCAGGGTTAACTGGGAGACAATTTTTCCTGGTATCACAGGAGAGCAGGCAAATCTCCCGCAACGAACTGAGAGCGTGAGGTTATGCAAATCATGGCCTCAAGTTCTGCCCCCCTGCCTATTAGCAGGGCTGCCATCGGGGTGGGCGGGATTACTGTCCCAAGTCCGCAGCTGATGGGGGTCCGCCATCATTTAAGGGCCAATCCGTGCCTAATATAATATAAGATTTACATGTGTACCTAAGTCGCAATTCTCTTCTCATGTGACACAATGGCTCATTTCATGTCCCCTGTATGCAGAGGATGACTGGTATAAGGGTCAGAAGCCTCTCGGTGTAGTTCCATTCAGAGATGGCATGGTAAATGGTACTTCTGGTATGTCTGGAACTAGACTTACGAAAAGGAGGCGTTTTCCAACCTTTTAAATCGAATACCACATTCCATCCAGTTGCTGTCCCCGCAACGATGGCCTCCTTTCAGAAATAGAGATAGCATTCTCACCCATTCATTTTCGCAGAGAACCCAACGCACCTGCCACTGACAGCCGGACAGGTGAGTAACCTCTCCGGGGACTTTTAGTGTTAGGAAGGGGGGTAAGGATCAGGCTGCGGAGAGGGGGTCTTAGGGTTAGGCTATACAGAAGGAAGTATTAGGGTCAGGCTGCGGGAAAGGGAGGGTTAGGGTCAGGCTGTGGGGGAGGGAGGGTTAGGGTTAGAGTAATGGAAGGGGATGGTTAGGGTTAGAATTAGGGGATAGGGTTAGGTAGTTTTGTACTTACCTTTTAGAGCACCGTGTTCAGCAAGGCGTAAGCAATTGATATCCCAAACAGTTCGAAAATAGGACCGTTCTTAGAGAGGCCCCACACCCATTCCATCTGGGTCCTTTGGATGAAAAGTACTGCTCTTAGAGAATTTCCATCGGGAGGGGGGGGGCAGGAAGCGGGGAACACTTGTGCTATATGGGAGTGAGCGAAGTATGGTAAGAGCACATTGAGGGCCTTTTGTATTATCCAGAATATCCACTTTACTTGTGCTTGATGCTAAAGTTTTAAAAGTGGGTCCATGAATTGTATCTCATTGCCTCCTGTTGCCCACACGGTTGCTGGATGCAGTCCTCTGTGCTCCCACATTTTGGGCCAAATACAACCTTTTAAATGTTTGAAACTTTTGTGGGTTTCAGTTTGATCGTGGCTATTTTTGCCGGTTGGGGTTTGCAGGTATGATGGACTGTTTTGTGAAGCAGTTGAATAACGACTGCCGGCAATCTCCATTTTTTGACGGCGCTTGTTCTGTGACTCCTTGGGTTGCAAAGATTTCTCTGCCGATAGGTAAGAACTTACATCGTAGCCTAACCCTTAACCCTTTCCTGAGTGTGGGTCTATTTTGATTGGGCTATTCTCTCCCAGCCAGTTCCGAACTGTTTGGGATATCGATTGCTTATGCCTCGATGAGACACAGTAATTGATCTCCAGAGCACCGAACGTGGTGATCCGATAGGTAAGAGGAAAAACTACCCCAACTGTTTTCCCAATTCTGACCCTAACCGTCCCCTTCCATTACCCTAACCCTCCCTTACCTGCAGCCTGACCCTAACCCTCCCCTTTCCCTAACCTGACTCTAACCCTCCCTTTCTATAACCGAACCCTGCGAAAATGAATGGGTGAGTATGCCGATTAGCATACTCAGCCATTCATTAAAAAAAAATCTAAAAGGAAATTTCGGCTGTCTCTACTTTTACAAACAGCCCATCGCAGTGGGGTCTGCAACCTTTCCTAACCCACCATGTCCCGCAGCTTAACCCCAACCTTCCCCTTCAGCCCTAACCCTAACCTTTACCTTAAGCCCTAACCTTAACCCTCCCTTCTTGAAGTCTAACCTCGCCTGTCCCTATTGGGAACGGGTAGAAATAGGTACCCAATCCCAATAGCAATTTGCTTTCTGATGAACATATCAGCAATGATACAAGCCTCCATTCAGCTGGCAGCTGTATCATTGTCAAAATAGGGCTGGCCAGAACTGTACTGGATCTCTTTTTTTTTCATACATATCTGTACTAACCCATTAGAAAACATCTGGACCTGACAAGAATTAAGAGTAATAACACATTTTTAACCAAGGGTTTGGGTCAAGATGACAAGAATACAGGGATTCCCTCTCTCCACACACCCATACACAATTCTGTACTTCCGTAAATATCTGCTTGTTTATGTGAGTGGTTACAATTCAGACCCACAATCATTGGTATACAATTTGAAAGTCTATAACTGAACCTTGACATAAACTCCAACATGACCCCCTCCGTTCGGTACATAACACTCTGCTCCTGCTCTTCCTTCCTAATCTCTGATTGCAGTCACCTGTGTTATACTAGTTATTTGAATAGAAAGGTGTGTAACACAGGTGGCTGCAATCAGAGGTTAGGAAGGAAGCGCAGGAGCAGAGTATTATATACCGAATGGAGGGGGTCATGTTGGAGGGTCTGACTTGATGTATTTCGTTTTTAGTATTGCACAAATTAATATCCATTACACTATAAGAGGGCCCTTTACAATCACAATACCCAACATCATTTTTGGCCAATCATTTTAAGGCTTTCAAATGGACAAAAATACTGCAGAAATTTAAGGATGTTGACTTTTAGTGTATTTACGATATAATAAAAAAAAAATAGAAAGAAAAATAGGCATCAGGGGATGTCTCAATGGAAATGGAATGTAATTATAAGGTGTGAAAATTGAAAAACAACGCTCTAAGAATGAAATGTGGGACTGATGATATCATTTAAGGTGTTGGAAAAAAAAATATGTGAAGGGAATACCTCAGTGTGATCACAAATTTGGATTAGATATTAAAGTCATTATTCATATATTTGAATATGTATCCTCTTTGGTATTTGAGATTTAACAAACACATTTTCTGTTCTCAGAAATAGTACCTGGTTTAATCCGTTCTCATTCGCTAAATATACTGGCTTTGGGGCAGGTTTGACGACTTTTAATAGCTTCCCTCCGGGAGATACCAGAGGGAAGCCATAGATGCCTGCAGGGGGCGGGGCTTAATGACGCCATATAGGCAAATTGGGCTACTGAATTTCAGGAGTCTCCCGGATAGAGTCAGCAATACTGCTTTGGAGTGGTAGGCTATAGGCTTCACCACTATGGTGGAGATGTCACCACCGAGAGGTGGTAGTGCTGGTTGGCTTATCTAGTGGTAGGGAACCATCTGTGTTCCTTAGTAGTTCCACTTAAAATAGCTAAATCTATCAACAATGATGTCTGGTTGTCATCATAAGAACTTCTTTTCCAAATGTTTTGGCAATAGTGGACCCAGTGGGTCATTTAGGGCAGAATAATAGAGATGCGTTTTTGTGTGCAAAATAATTTTTCTACTTTTAAACGAACAAGTTTGTGATAAGAGACAGTGGACCGGATCCTGACCTACGGCCAACAGGGAACTAACGCAAGCCATTTGCGTAAATTCACTGTCAGGGAACATCTGTGCATGCGCGTGGTGGATGTTCCCTTAGAGTAAGTACTATCGTACGTAACTTCATTAGTACTTACTACTGAAAGCGGGAAGTGCAATCGGACCTATGGACCCTTGCACGCACGTAAAGCGGATTCCCAGGTAACAGTGAGTTAGGTCCACCCCTGTTTTTAGGAACCTTATGGCACTTAGGAGTTGTATTCCTTAAGCAACTGTGTGTATTTTCCTTCTTAAGAAGGAAAATAAACATGGAGAATGGCGCCCCCTGCCCTCCCCGGCTAATCTACATCCCTCCCCCCACCTACTTCTTCCTAAATCCTCCCCGGGGCTTCCTTCTACCTAACCTACCACGTGCAGTCTTTCAAGACTGCACAAGGTCAATTTACGTACCTAAGTGGTACATAGATTGCATAAATGACCTCACTACACAGGGCTACCATTAGGAGGGGGATAGCCTGGACTACTGTTCCGAGCCCCGAAGCTGATGGGGACCGCAGATACTAACCATGGGCTGGATCCAGACTTAAGAAGGAGCTTGAAGTTTAGAGAGGAAAGTTCCTCCTGGGCTAAACCATGGTGATTGCAGGGGAGTCATATTTCATCTGTTACAAGCAGTATTAGAGTTGAGAGGTGATGTTTCCTATCCCAAGTCTAAATAACAGTGTGATAGTAACGCTGGTCAGTGTCTGTGTGCAGTAAGCAATTCAAAGATATATTCCTGCATGCAGAGAATACAATTACCTTGACTCCCCCCTGAAATCAACATGGTTTAGCCCAGGAGTAACTTTCTTCTCTTAGGACCTGATTCACACTTAAGAATTCTTATGATATTAGGTGTGTATATGTAAGAACGGATGCACTGGGCATGTGTAGTAACTTTTATACGCTATTTGCGTTGGACTTAAGATTGTAAATTCCGTGCTTTTACACTACGAACTTAAAATCTGTAGGTTCGTAGTAACATGCGCAAAAATGGGCGTTCCATAAATAAGTAACTAGGCAGATACGCAGATTTGGGTGGAGAGAGGCATTTAAATGACCAAATGAAGGTGCGGTTATGCAGTTAATTCCTAAGTAGACGCCCTACGCATTCAAATGCGAACCTACAGTGGCTATTAGTTGCATATATTTAGGAACCTATCGCGTTCTTAAGTGTGAATCAGGTCCTTAATCACAAGCTCCTTCTTAAGCCTGATGGCTCTATACCAGTATACCGGCGCATCAGCCAGCTGGTAATGTAGCACCGCGTCTCCTATGTGATGTCACGGATGACGTTATGTAGGGGCGGGGTGACGAGGATGTGCCCTGGACCCCAATATATCTTGCGGCAGTCCTGCTACTACGCATGTGTAGTAGGTCTTTCTTAAAAGCCACTTCTTAAACGTGAATCCAATCCAAGACGCTTAGATCTAGTTAAAAAAAACAACTCCTTGTTTTATGTCTATAAGTTTTGTAATTGAGACTAAACCCTGGGTGAAAAGGACAGCAAAGATTACTTCAAATGTCTTGTGCTACATGAAAATAGTCACTGTGGACCGTATTCACAGATCCGTTTTTTAAAAGTACGCCATTATACGCACGCACGTAGCAAGCCAACACCCACCAACACCTACGACACTCCCCTCTCCCAGCCCTGCAATCGTCGACTTACACCTCCATAGACCACTCTGATCTTTATGCGTTTACTTACGTGCGTATATGTCTTCCGTGCGTGCGATTCATTATAGCCACGCCTTCAAGCGTTCATTTAAATGCCCCCCCGCCCACTTTCATGTTAATTTTCAAGTACATATTTTTACTCCGCCCCCCCGTACGTATGTTCCCAAGTGCGATTCACATGTCCGTGCCTCAAACACTTCCATGCGTATATTCTACGTAACTTACATAAATAAAGTTACTACGCATGTGCGGTTAAACCGTACCTAAAAACATGCACGCAACTCCACCTGAAAACGGATCTGTGAACACTGTCCTGTGTCTTGAAAAAAAGAAGAAAGAAAGAAAAGCTTGAAAGTAACAGGGTACTGTCCCTTTAAGAGCCACAGAGGGAGGGGGCGAGGATGTCTCTCCTTATGCAAAATGAATTCACTTTGTGAAATGTTTGGTAGCGCAACATCAAAGCAAGTTCCCAAACACAAGATCGGTAAAATGACAATTTCTCTCCTTAAGGAATTGTTAACACCCTCTTGCCTTAGTTTAAAGCTTCCAACACATAAAATAACCCCAGCAATTAGCATGAGGGAAAAGATAGCTTAAGTTGTGATGCTGATGCGGTTTGGTTTTTTTTTTTTTCTTAGGCTAATTGAGGTTTCCGTGCAATGAGATGCGGCTTGTAGGCTGTGCAGATCTATGAAGCGTTCATTCAGTTCCTTTAAGACAAAGCTCTTGCTTTTTTCTTTTTTTTTAAGTAAGGAGAGCGGAGATCAATGCAATTTCAAAGTGACAGGGATACCGAGGCATCCCGTCCAGCACATGCTCAACACCGTGCTTCTGTGATTCGTGCTGAGACGAGCAGCTGAAGTCGGGTTCATGTTCCTTATTGACTGCAATGTTTTTTGCATGCTATTGTGCACTAAGGACTAACGTCAAGGTAAGAGCAGCGGAGATACCTTCTTGGCTTCGTGTGCGTGTGAAAAGCATTCGCTGAAAAATGTCTTCCTCGTTGGTTTCAGCACTTTGGAGCCAGCCAGCCGAGGAGATCGGCTATTACAGGTGGTTGTCAGGGCTGTGTGTGTTGTGTCCTACAGTACCGTAACGCTAGGCTGCTGTGTAGTCTTCTGAGTCCCCCCTCTGTCTTATACAGACCTTTGTCAGCTACTGATTTAGTCACAGGTTGCAAAGGGGAATTGATTGTAAGCCGTACGGTTCATAATTAGGCCATGATGAATGGGGAGCTTTAGCAATTGTCTGCAAGCCTTATAAAAGCTACAGTGTGACTCCAGCTGCTTCTCTGTGGGGGCCAATTCAGAGTTAACAGCAAGTACGGAAAGGGAACAAATATACCCCAGGACAAACCAATGTTTCCATGGGAGGGGGTGCACGGTTTCTTAAAATATTTGCATGCAGGAAAAATATTTTGCATTCACTTTTGTCCTGCAAATATTTAATCAGTTATATTTATAGACTTATTTTAGAGTTGAGCTAGAAACCTCACCTCTTAACTCTGCTTCTGTTTGCACGTATTCATCTTGTCCCCCCTCCTCTGCGGTTAAACATGGTGTGGTCCTGGTGCAGCTTTTCTCATTATTTTGTTTTACTGTTGCATTGAAAAGTGAATCAGTCCCTGTTAGGTTTATTTATCTATTGCGTGGCTGTTTGGGGGCATTGAGAAACTGTTGTTATGGAGTATATGCTTATACTTATATTTACTGCAGAATAATTCATGAAAGAAGAGCCTGAGGATTTTTGTGAATGTAGCCAAGTTATCTTCTGCAATGGTCGCTGTGCTGACATCACAGAGGAGTTTGCATTTGTATTTGGTGGGTGACACATTGTGTGAATCATTCAACACTAGTCATTTACATAGGATCACGTTAAATGGTATTATTTACACATATACATATATAT
>WWET01004350.1:0-12984 GCA_011038615.1 Limnodynastes dumerilii | reverse complement strand
CGTATGGCCCCTTCCTTACGCCGGCTGAAGTTAGGGTAGCCTTCAGCCGGCGTAAGGAAGGGGCCATACGCCCACACAGGGGGAGTCAGCGATGTAACGCTGAGCGTTAGCACGCTCAGCGCTACATCGTAGATCTGGATCAGGCCCTCTGGCCCTATATGTAAAAGTAGTTAAATTGCAGATTATTATTTTCACTAATTTATATAGCATCACAAACGGTCCACAGATTACATCAGACATTCACATCACTTCCTGCTCCTAGTAAACCTATATACTAAGGTCCCTAACACATTCATACACAGACTAAGGTTAATTTATTCAGCAGCCAAGTAACCTAGTTCCAGCAAGTGGGAGGAAACCGGAGCACCCAGAGGAAACCCACACAAACACAAGGAGAACATACGAACTCCACACAGATAAGGCCTAGTCCGGAAATTGAACTCATGACATCAATGCTTTGAAACACAAGGGCTACTCACTGAGCCACCGTACCACCCTCCCGTACTATGGCTGCACAGATGTCTCTATAGTTCCAGGCAGGGCTTGTGGCTCTATACAAATCTATTGCTAGGGGACACGTTTCCATCAAAATCTGAAGTTTGGATGTACAAACATAACAGTATTTTCCTCCTTTAATATTTCATTATCTGGTGGCTTGGGTTTTGTAGCACAGACAGTAAATCTATCTAGTTTTTGAAACCTTCCTGGGGTTGAAAATTAATCATCGCCCGACAGGAAAAGATGGGGAAAAAAATTCTCCTATTTTCTTTTCTGTGAATTTAGCCGTCTCATTAGGCCTTATCTAGCGTGTGTTTCTAGCTGCACTGTAATGAATACTTTTTGTGTGTGGGGGAAGAAAAGACCTGTGTATGCGGAGGAGAAGCTCTGTGGCTTTACAGCTAATCTGAGCACAGCTGTGATATTTTGCCCAAGATTTGTAAGTCTTTTATATATATTTTTTTTTATCTGCTTATCTGATTTCGAACATAGCGCCTGATCCAGACCTACGCTCATGAAACACTCATGTCCGTATCGTACCTACGACGCACTCCCATACTCACTCCGCTTGTTTGTACTTACTCTTGCCGTCTTACGCCTTCAGCAAACCCTGCCCTAACTTTTCTGATCGTAACCACGGGCGGCCGTAAGCTCCTTGCATACTGTTCGATGTAAACGCATCACCCCGCCCTCGGTGCGTATTTACGAAAATCGTATGCCAGGCATGCCCCCTCGACCGTAGTTATGAAGGTGGTACGCTCAAGGCCAATATGCTCAGAGTTTCTGAGGGTAAGATGAGCGTAACATCTGGCCCGTGCAGTAAGTACAAATGACAATTTTTTTCGCTTATGACCATGGGCCTAATCCAGACCTACACTTGTGAGCGGAGCGTATTACCGCCACAGCGTAAAAACATTCACTCCCCTCACCTTCACTTCCTTACGCCGGCTGAATCTTACCCTAACTTTTCCCAGCGGCGAATTTTCGTAGCGACGCACTGATTGTAGCAGGCTAAGCACGTCCCATACTGTACAATTTAAATGGCTCCCCCTGCCTACATTCCTTAACTCGAAGTAACGTCGTACTATAAACACGCCCCGCCGTCGGAAAATACGCTAACAGTACGGACGCCTGAATCGCCGCTACGAAAAGTTCTTTGGTACGACCGGAAGTTGTCAGTCTGCACAAGCGCAGTGCGTTTTTTTCTGCCGATTTTACGCTCCTGACCAGCGTACGATCGCATGCGAGCCCCATGACCTCAAACGTGACCCATTCCATTAGGTACAAAATACTCTTAGTTTCCAACTGTCAGTTACTATGGTAACCTCCTTTGTTGAAGAAAAAAATAGTTTTTAAAAAAAAATATCAGTTAATTCATTTAAACCAGGTGAGTGACAGTTGGAAGCTCAGGAGTGGATTAAATTGTACATGATGGAAGGAGCCGTGTTAGAGCAGATGTGGGCAACCAGACCAGCCCTTAGAGCCAAAAAGTTGCAGTTGAAGTCTCAAGGAGTTGGAATATATATATATCGCATCTGGTCCTCAAACCTGGGACAGCGCAATTCCCCTGCATTATGCAATACATGAGAGAAGCACAGACTATAACTGACACTGACACGCACACATTTTCACAACTACCCATCTGTTGTCACATACACACAAATACACATAACTATTGTCACACACACACACAAAAACACATAATTATTGTCACACACACAAGTACACATAACTATTGTCACACAAACAGACATATAACTGTGGTTACACATACACACACATAACTATTGTGACACACACACAATGGTGGAGGCACATACACACACACCTGTGGAGACATACACACACAACTGTGGAGACACACACACATATACTTACCAGCCATTTTCAGTGTCCAGCCCAGACGGTGCCTGTGTTTTCCTTACTGCAGGATGACCAAGGCCCCCTGGAGGCTGCCCCTGTGCTGCCTGTTCTTTTTTATTGATGTTTTCCGTGGGCTGAATGACGGTGCAGGGATAGCTCCTAGAGATCCCTGATCTGCAGCTTCTGCGGCTCCTGGATAGCAGCAGTAAATCAGAGGTCTCTTCCTATGTGCAATGCTAATTAATAGCATTGCATATAGAAGATCTCTGGTTTACAGCTGCTGTCCAGGAGCCGCACACCAGACCTTAAAGAGTCACGTGGGGCTCGAGAGCCGTGGGTCGGCCACCCCAGTGTTAGAGGGTCTGCAGTTGCCAGGTTAGAAAGGCCCAGTTTAGACAATGATACAGCTGACAGCTGAATTGCGACCGCATCAGTGTCGAAAGGCTTCACATTCTGGATTTTACTATTTGGAACGGGTACTTTTAGCGAATGACCCTATTTCGCCAAAGTACTCATTTCCAATAGCGAAATGTTCTCTCCATGACATGGGTAGCAGTGGTCTGCGGAGGGTTAAGGTTAGGGTTAGGCAGAAGGACATGGAGGGTTAAGGTTAGGCTAAAGGAAGGGGAAGTTTAGGATTAGGCTGTGGGAGATGGAAGGTTAGTGTTAGTGTTAGGGTTAGCCTGCGGAACATGGAGGGTTAAGGTTAGGCTAATAGAAGGGGAAGGATAGGGTTAGGCTGCGGGAGATGGAGGGTTACAGTTAGGCTAATAAAAGCCGAAGGTTAGGGATAGGCTGTGGAAGATGTAGAGTTAAGGTCAGGCTAATCTTACCTATCACCGTTGCAACAGTCGGATCTTCCCCCTTTGCTGGGTCTACACAGTCGTGTTTGCAGCAGTTGGTAAGTGATTGCTGCCATCTCTGCTGGAATATGACGCATCGAAATTGAACAATTGTACCAGTGAACCACACACCCTCCCCCACCCTTCCCTAATATGAGTCGCCCCTGTCTGCCACATGGACAGCCGTGTAGGAAGCTTTTGTCTGCTCTGTACAAAACACAACAACACTGCCCGTGAGATTACTGACTCTCACTGCATAATCGCCACACACGACCAGCAGGCTGCTGCACAATGTAAATGTCAGGGGCGTGGCTGGAATAATAGAGCGGAACAGAGTGAACAGATTTTGTAAACACCCCCCCAAATGTACAATCAGAGGTGCAGAATTAATCAAACCTTACCATGGGCCGGATCTAGACCTCATTTCTGAATGTGCATGGTTCTAAAATTACGCACGGAAGAGGGGAGGGCACACCAGTGCGTTTCTAGACCTAGCAGAGGCCAGGGCAGAAAAAAAAATTTGCCCCCTCCCCCCAAAAAATAGGTAAATAAAAAAAAAAAAGTTATGCATCCAGCCTTTTACTTCCATCCTCTTGTATCCACTTCTGCCAATTGCTTTGTGGCCCTTATGTGTCCAGCCTCTTTTTGTGCCCCTTATATGTTTCCAGCCTCCTTTTGTGCCCATTATACTGTATGTATCGGCCTCCTTTTGTGCCCCCTTATATATAACAACCTCCTTGTGTGCCCCTTATATGTGTCCAGCCTCCTTTTGTGTCCCTTATATGTATTAGCCTCCATTTGTGCCCCCTTTTGTGTGTATAGCCTCCTTTTGTTCCCCTTATATGTCCAGCCTCCTTTTATGCCCCCCTTATATATGTTCAGCCTCCTTTTGTGCCCCCTTATATGTCCAGCCTCTTTTTGTGCCCCTTATATGTATCAGCCTCCTTTTTTGCCCCCTTATATGTTCAGCCTCCTTTTGTGCCCCCTTATATGTAACAGCCTCCTTGTGTGCCCCTTATATGTGTCCAGCCTCCTTTTGTGCCCCTTATATGTATTAGCCTCCATTTTTGCCCCTTATGTGTCCATCCTCCTTTTGTGCCCCTTATATGTGTATAGCCTCCTTTTGTGCCCTTTATATATCCAGCCTCCTTTTGTGCCCCTTATATGTATCAGCCTCCTTTTTTGCCCCTTATATGTCCAGCCTCCTTTTGTGCCCCTTATATGTATCATCCTCCTTATCTGCTCCCTTATATACAAATAACTTTATTTAAATTAAAAACCTATTACTAAACTCACTTACCTTCTCTCTCTTGCTCCTTCCTCTGCAGCACAGTCAATACTTGTGTGATGAGTACTGGATATATAGGGCTCCTACGGGGGCCCTGTAGGACCAAATCTATTTCCATGAATAAGGCTACCTCATAGCATTATTCAATGGAAATTATTTGGTACTACAGGGCTCCCATACTCTTCACCTGAGTGATGCCGGCCGCATCTGTAATGTGTGGCTGGCGTCTGTGTGAGCCGCAGTTTATATTACCGCGGCCCGGGGAAGAGCTGCAGGATCTAAAGGGGGGCTGCCCTACTGGGTGGTCCCCTTTAAGTCATCTAGGGGCACGCCCCTATGATAGCACAGCTAGCCCGCCCCTAGAAATGGCCCTGGGGCACGCCCTGTCACTCCCCTCTTTTGGCTGTAGTTATGGACACTTACGTGTCTAGAACTGTCTCTTAACTTTTTACACAAGGATCTTTGTCCATGCAGACGCGGATTCGGGCGTAAGTCGTGTTCCCCGCCCCCGACTCTTCATTTGCACTTTTACATTTACATGGTGGGGATAAGGCTTGCGTAAGTGAGGGGTCATTTCCGTCACTTCATCAGAATTTCTAATGTATGGAACCAAGACCCATATGTTAGAAGTTACGCTTGCATCTGGGACGAGCATGCACCTGCATGTTACTTACCAGAGGAATTACGCAAATGATTTGTGTAGTTCCCCTGGCTTTATTAGCTCTGGACCTCTGTAAAGCAATGTCGCTGATGGACACAGTTCACAGTCAACTGTAAATTATTTACTTTTTTTTTTGTGTTCCTATTTAACAAAATAGTTTACATAAGATTTCCATTAATGATGAAATAGTGTCCACAGATCTTGTCTGCCTTCACTGGAAAGGATCCATTAGTTTTCTCTCCCTCTACATTTTGAATGCTCTGTTTTAGGAAAGGAAATACGGGGAAGGATTTATAATTTACTAATTCCCCTCTGCAGTATCTCTGAGAGACAGAGGTAGACTCCATGTGTAACTTTCCAGAACAACGCACACTCGGAACTTACTTGCAGCTGATTGTGCGTATAATTGCATACAGATCCGTTTTTTAAATGCATGCAATTATACGCACGCATGGCGCATGTAACACCCACCAACAACCCTGACACTCCCCTCCCCCGTCACCGTCCATGCGATTCTTTATAACCGCGCCTCCCTGCGTTCATTTAAATGCCTCCCCCCACCCACTTTTATTTAAATTTCCCCGTGCGTCGGTGATGCGTGTGTATATCCCCAAGTGCGATTCACAAGTACGTCTGTGAGGTACTTACGTGCGTATAGTCTATGTAAAGTACGTAAATAAAGTTACTACGCATGCGCAATTGATCCGATCCTAAAAAAACGCACGCAAGTCCCCGCGAAAATGGATCTCTGAATACAGCCTTATATTTTACGGCACCTCACCATGCGCTCGTACTGCGATAGTAAATTTGGTTCGGACTCTACGTGAGTATATATGGCTAGTAAAACCAAGTTAAAATCAGTTCAGTTCGGTATTCACTAATACATGTTGTTTCAGTCTATCCGAAATGCCTGCTATATGCAGACCTTCTTTACACCAATTACTGCTTGTTTATTTTCTCACTCTCTTGCAATATCCTACTGCCTTAATCATATGCGCTTTATTCCTTACTCCCTGCACCTTCTTTCTCATTTGCTGCATCCACAGGCTGCTTCCCAGCTCAGTTTACCCAGCTATGGTTACCCTAATTTCATTACCTTACTTTAGGTTTATGTTATTACCCACCTCTACCTCATACCTCAAGTTTTACCTTTAATTACATTGGGGTAGATCCAGAACTCCGCTTCTAATCCATTTCCTAGCGGAGGGTATTTACGCGAGCGTACCTTCTAAGCACTCCCCTAGGCACTCCCCTTGAATGTACGTACTTTGTCCGCTTTACGCATTCCAAACCCTACCTTAACTTTTGGCAGCGTAACCGTTTATGTCCACTCACGTACGTATAGCCTGTGCGTACTTACGCCTCTAAGCACGCCCATACTGTCCTGATTTAAATGCAAACCCCCACCTACATTGCGTAATTTCGACGTATGGCTATCGTAATATTGGCACGCCCCCTCGAACGTTTTTACGCTACTGTTACGTGAAATGCCCTTACGTTCAGAGTTACGTTGCGTTACGTAGCGTAACATCTGCCACGCGCATGCTCAGTACATACAAAAACGCGTTTTTACGTCTCCGCCAGGCGTAATTGCGCAGGAAAACCTTGTTCTGGATCTGCCCCATTGTTTGTACTTTCATTTTTTTTCTGTCATTTTTCTCTTATACTTTTGTTTATTGTTTTACACTTTTGTTATGCACTCGTGACCGGATCCTGAACTAGGCACATATTGTGGAGGGTGTGGGTCCCCGCTATTTCGATAGGGCCATTCTCGATGAGGCATAGCAATCGACCCCTGGAGCATGGTGCTCAGATAGGTAAATATAAAAGCTAACCCCAAGCCTTCCCCTAATTCTGACCCTAACCTTCCCCTTCCATTACCCTAACCCTCTCTTCCCTGCAGTGTGACCCTAACCCTCCCTTCCCAGCAGCCTGACCCTAATACTCCCGTCTCTACAGCCTAACCCTAAGACCCCCCTCCCTGCAGCCTGACCCTAAACCTTCCCTTCTATTGCCCTAACCCTCCCAACACTAAAAGTCCACATTCATAAAAAAAAAAAATCTAAAATGGCTGCCATTCGAAATAGAGGCAGCCCATTGGATTAGGAACTCCCACTGATTGTGGAGGTACAGAGGGGTCCCATATGTCTGCCTACTTCTAAGCTCCATATGTGAGTGGATAGTGCACTCCCCCACTCACGTATGAAGCTAAGCACAGTTCCGTACAGTAAAACGGTGATCTACACACGGTAAATATAGCAATCGTGAAATCTATGTTTGCCTGGCTGTTTAAAATAGATTTCTAGTCACTAAACTACACAAATCTTTTTCTTTTATACCAAGAATAGCAGCGTATTGCCGCTAATTATGCCTAGGCATTATAATAATTAGCGGACTATGGACCGGATGAGATGAGCACGAGAGCGAGGAGTGACCTCCCCCTGTCAATCCCCTCTTGCATGCTGATGTAGGCTCACGGTATTAACTGCGGATCCGGCCCCACGTTTCTAAAGGGATTTTAGAGGACTTTAAAGGGGAAAAAATGACCATTTAAAACCGGTGTATTCTGCTGCGCTACAACCCGCAGCGACCGCGCACAAGGCTCTGATTGCGGTATTCAATGACTGTCCTTTTATTTTTTTGGTGGAAACACGCAACTCCTTATCTGACCTTTTGCGCAAATCTATTCCGCATCCACAAAATCACGTTTACCGCACGCACGGAGATCTGTCAGTCCGCACGGCACTCCCCTGTCTCTTCCATCTCTCGTGCGCACGGTAGCTCAATTACGCCGCCATAAGGCGGCCTTAAGTTTGTCGTGTGAATCAGCCATCCGTATGACCGCTGCTCCGTGTGCAAAGGTAAAACCCAACCTCTACTGTATATTTTAAAGGCCCCCCCCCACCCCTCTTAAGAGATTTAAGGTGGCGGAGGGGATACGTAGTCCTGATGTATGGAACTGATTTTCTGTTCCAGATGTTATGATACAGAAATCCAGGCACACGGAACTTAGGCCCGTATTCAGACTTGCGTTTTCTGTGCCCGTCCGTCCGTAAATAAGCGTTTGTAGTTACTGGGCGTGCGTAGTAATTTTTGTACGCTATTTACGTAGCGTTTCACTATGTAGATTGCCTACACGCGGCCTTTAAGACCGCGTGTACGCAATCTACGTAGCGAAACGCTATGTAAATAGCGTACAAAAATTACTACGCACGCCCAGTAACTACAAACGCTTATTTACGGACGGATGGGCACAGAAAACGCAAGTCTGAATACGGGCCTAAGTTCCGTGTGCCTGGATTTCTGTATCGTAACATCTGGAACAGAAAATCAGTCGACGTCTGCAAGCAGCTTGCGGAATGCGACAGACGTACAGAGATCAGAATCTGGTCCTTAGTTGCTATCTCCAGAGGAATACCTCAATAATGACACATGTTTTGTGGCATTCAGAGCTCAATTGCTACATCAAGGGCCAGACTAAGCTGCGGGTTTGCAATAGTAGAGATGTCGCCCATAGCAACCAATCAGATTCTAGCTGACATTCTGTAGTATGTAATAGGAAAGTGAGAGCTAGAATCTGATTTGGGCAACATCTCCACTTTCCCAAACCCGCAGCTTAGTAAATCTGTCCCCAAATGTGAAATTATTCAGTAATTTGTAGTTTTACATACATTGAAAAGTTAACTTGCACCCCCCGCCCCCTCCCTACACACACACACACACACACACACACATACATACACACATTCTAAGTCAGTAGCTATAGCAACTACAGACAAAAGTATTATTGCATAATAGCAAGGAAGCACAGGTTTAGAAATAGTAGCTTGTCACAATGGTTAATGTGGTGATTCAGGTGAGCACGTTATTTAAAGATAAATTTGGCATCTGTGTACTTTTTACTGTTGTGTTTGTTTGTAGACCTATATTTAGCAGTGAATAGTTTCTATGGCATAATATTGTGGTTACATTAATGAAATGACAATTGCTGAAACTCAAGGGATGCCAGGTTGAACTGAGGTGTGTGTTTCCTTGTGCATAGCCAAGACCTATGCAAAATATGGCCCCCATATTGACCAGCTTAGAATATTCCATACCGGTTTCCAACTGTCCGATTTCAGGTGAACTGTCCCGCTGCCCCAACCACTTTGCAGTTTGTCCCGATAAGTGGACTACACTGGAGGAAGGGTTTTTATGTTTGCTTGTTTTTTGTAATCACTATTTCCATTTTATCTGTGCAGCCACACCGAAAGGGACTTGTTTAAATATAATACTCACTCATCCCTGTTGCGTCCAGTAGACGTCAAAAGTCCTCGCCAAGCGCAGTATTGTTGAACAGTTGCCCCTGTGGAGCCTAGAGTTGTTCCAAGGCAAGTGTGACGAGCGCAGAATTGTCCAGCCGTCCCCCCTGTCATGGCAAAGATGGTGGGATTTATTTAAATGCTGCTCTTGACAGGTCCCAATGTGGAGGACAGTCTAGGTTTATAGATAAGCTTTTTGCTGGGTACACACTACATAATAAATGGTCTGATCATCCATTATACAGTGATCTTGTAAATTAATATGAGGCAAACTTAGTTTCTTAATAATTGGATGGTAATAGACAGTCTGGGTGTGTAAGAAGTCCCTGCCCGAAAGCTTACAATATATAGAACATTATGACTGATAAATAAGGGCAGGTGCTATATATCACACAATGGAGCAGCTAGGTTGCATCACAAAAGTGCTCAGTGTTCTGTATGATCAGTCACACAGCAGTGTTACTATCAGGACTGAGGGGATATTACTATGGAGAGAGACAGGGTGTATGGTAACAGTGCTCAGTGCTCTGTATGATCAGTTACACAGCAGTGTTACTATCAGGACTGAGGGGATATCACTATGGAGAGAGACAGGTTGTATGGTAACAGTGCTCAGTGCTATGTATGATCAGTGACACAGCAGTGTTACTATCAGGACTGAGGGGGATTTTAGCATGGAAAGAAAATGTCCAAGTTTACGTTAATCATGAAAGGAAATCTGTATAGCAAAGTGGTTGTAAATAGTATAGACAAATGTTAAGAAGTAGGTTGAGGAATTTGGTAGCTTGTGAGAGTAGAGAATAGTGGGTGAGGGAGGATATTCCAAAGAGTGGGTGCAGCCCGGGAGAAGTCCTGTGTTCGGGAATCAGAGCTTTTTAGTTTTACAGTCTCTTTTTAATAAATGAAGCCTTTAGGTGTCGTCCATCTAAAATAAAGATACTTTTGCAACTGGATTTCTCTATAATTTTAAAAACATGATTATCTTTATCAATAATTAGATACTTCTTACCCATCTTCTGTCTCTTCTCTCCCCTGACTACAGATCACTTTTTCTTGCTAGAATTTCTCATCTAGTTCCTTGTGGCGCACTGACTCACAGGGTAAAGATTCTGGAGGGACCTTATGTCGCGTCAGCATAGTACAATCTCTCTCCCTGCAGCTCCTGATCGCAGTGAGAGTCTGAATCTAAGGCACCCCTATGAGTGGGTTGTTATACTCCCTAGATGCCTCAGCGCACACTTTGGGAACTGCTAGTTTATAGTATGTTGCTCAACATCTTATGACCAGATATATCATTTTGTCAGTACAACGATTAAGGAGTATTTATGCAATGGATTGTAGGTCATTTCTCTATTTGCTATATTGAAGGGTCTCATTGTTCGTCTAATTGTATAGTGTGTACCGAGCATAACTCTTACTGCAAACAACTTTCAAGAGCAAATTTCCACTTCCGGGTGTAGTGGTCACAAGCAGACCTGCCACTAGACATTGTGGGACCCAGGATCCAGTCCATCCCCGTGTGACACCACATATGGAGGAGCACAGGAACGATTCCACTGATGTGCAGGCTACTACATCTCTCCAGCACCAGGTATTGGCAGTAGGAGACTGGGGAAGTGATTCATCTGACTCCTACTGCCGATAACTGCTGCTGGAGAGTTGAAGTGACCTTTCGGCATGCCCCCCTCTCGGACCGGGACTCCAGTCCTGGCAATTCCTCCTTGATGGCAGCCCTGTCCACCAGTGCACTTTCATTCAACCAGAGAGTGCCTGAAATATTTTAGCCTGAGACCTTCCCTTGCCTGTAACGAATGTGGGTTCCCGTTGCGAACGACCGTATTTTGATAGGTCCGTTCACTCCCAGCCAGTTCGGAACTCAATGAGGCATAGCAATCAATCCCCGGAGCACCGAATGCGGTTCTCTGATAGGTAAGAGAAAAAACTACCCCAACTGTTTCCCTAATTCTAACTCTAACCCTCCCCTTCCATAACTCTAACCCTCCCTTCCCCACAGCCTGACCCTAACTTTTCCTTCCCCTTAGCCTGACCCTAACTTTTCCTTCCCCTTAGCCTGACCCTAACCCTCCCTTCTCCCAACCCTAACCCTAACCCTCCCTTCCTAAAAGCCTAACCCTAACCCCCTAACACTAAAAGTCCCCGGAGAGGTGAGCTGTCAGAATCGGGTCCCGCAAAAAGTGAATGAGTGAGTATGCCGATCGGCACACTCACCATTCATTAAAAAATATAATAAAAAGGCTGTCTATTCAAAATAAAGACAGCGGAAAAGCAACTTTCGGCTGTCTCTATATCTAAAAGCATTCCATCGCTGCGGGGACTGCAACCGGCCTGTAACCTACAAACTGTGGAACCCTTCGAATTATGGTGCACACATTTAACTGTATATCAGACCTAGAGTATATAATATGTCATCAATTTTATTTTTAATACACTTAGGAATTGAAAACCATTTCATGTGTCTTGTAATTTTCTTCCTGTTGATCAGAAACCTAAACACTGCTTTTCTTTGTGATACATTCTATTTCAGTAAGAGACAGTCCCGCTGTGTGAAATTCCTGTTTTGCTCTTGGCAAATTTCAATTATTCATCAAGCAGGCGCCTTTGTGGCAGAGTGAAGTCTGATGTTTGTAGCAAGATACTGGGAGAAATGAAGGGAAATCTATGATACTGAGAAACATTGGATCCAGATTGCTGCAGAGGGGGTGACACTGGAAAATACTTACTGTTTGCGCATGATCATAAATCCCAGTTCCGTGATCCGAAAGCAATCCATGTGATCCAGGGGTTATGAATTCTGACACATCTAACAAGTTCTGACAGTGGTTGCAAGTTTATTATTACAAAAGTACAGTAAGAGCGGGAATTTGACCGGTCGAGATATCCTCGCTTTCGATCTGTCGCTATTTTCAGTGTGGACGGATTGGAAATATTAAGATAGGGTTAAAGTCTCCCAAGTGGGGATATGCTATCAGATCCCCACCAATCCTGTGTTTGGAGTTCTGAACAATTCAGGATCAGATCTTAGTTATCTAGTGGCTGATCCAGACTAACGCCTGCCGCTGTAGTTACGGCGGGCGTTTGCGTAAGATCGGCTGTTTAGCTGATCTGCACATGCATTGATGTAGTACACTCAGTTAAACATCCTAGATCTGGATCAGGCCCCTGGTGTGTAAGAACAGACCCATAAAATAGAGATGTGTCCCCCACTTCTGTGACCATTACTGCCAATGGACCAAATCCAGACTAACAATTACTGTGGATCACAGAAGAAACAACTCAGAGGGGAAAAGGGGCAAGAATTGGTGTATCTGCCCGGTTTGGTGGCTATCTAGACCTTAATGTATGTAGCAAGTCAAGGTGTATTTTTGTTGAATATTTGTTGCCAGCGGGTCAACTTGTAGAAAAGACCAGTTTCCAATTCAAAAAACGTAGATAACAAGAAAAGGGCTTAGCAACAATATTTATTTTATTTGAACAATTCAAGAAAGAAAGAAAGAAAGAAAGAAAGAAAGA
>WWET01004349.1:113150-129688 GCA_011038615.1 Limnodynastes dumerilii | reverse complement strand
TTTTTACTTAGTATATTAACTTATTTATAATTTTTCACAAAGTATACCACTTATAGTTTGGTCTAATAATTGCATTAATAAATGTATTTATAGCACTTCTATTCTTCACTATTTAAATTTAATTTAATAGATATTTTTATATAAATATTTAGCACTTATCTATATATTTTAACTATATATTTTACAATATTATATATTTCTTATGTGTTTGGCAAAATTTGTTGTTTTATTTCATGAAATATGATGTATGTATATCTTTAGCGGTATGGGAATTCTAAGCTATCTCCCAAGTGATTGGACAGATTTTATATAAATACACACCCAAGAATATACTTCCTTTAGCCTTGAAAAAGAACCACGATTGGTTTGAAACGCGTTGGCAGGAATACACCTAATACCTGTGTTTCAGTTGCCCCACCACTAGCTTCACTAATTACACCTGCGCTGGGAAGTAGCTCTGGAATCCGGACCGGAGGACTGCAAACCGAGAGCATAGTGAATAAGAGGTGACGGTAGCAGAAGCCGGGGAAAAGTGTTTTGGAATTTTAAATGTTTTTATTACACTGTGAAAATGTGAGTGCACAATTTTTAGTTTAAATAAATTGTTTACCTGAGGATAATACACAATTGGTGTTTTCCCTTACTCTCACCGGAGTATCCAACTCATAAAGTCAAGCGGGACTCTAACCCACATGGAGGGAGAGGGGAATGAGAGTGTACGACGTAAAAGATCTTATTCTAAAGCGTGCATACCATATACTAAATGTGAGTGCATATTGAACTGGAATTCTAATCGCTTTGTTCCTAAGGGTTAATGCACGATAGCGCGCTGTTGTTTACTTTCCATATATACCGGACCGATACAATAAGGATATCAGAGAGTTCCTGATTACCATTGATAGAAAACCAGGAGAGTGGAGGAGGATAAGAATAACTCTACCTAACTTTGAAAGGCATATACAACATTATAAAATATGTAAGTGCAATACATTGTATAGTTTTCTGAAGTGTTATAAGGATAATGCACTATTGGTTCCTTTCTTTCTTGTATGGATGAATGGTACAAAGCAAAAGGAGGAAATCATTTGCAACAAAGAATCAATCATAGAATATTACTACATAGAAGCTACTTTACTTATTTTTCAACGTGAAGAAAGAACTTTTCCTATATAAAGATCGTGAGTACTTTTGTACCAAAGAAAGACTGTTTGAATTTATTTGGGACTTTAATATCAAAAGAATTGCTTTAATATAATCTGTATGTTAAATAAGATATCTCCAGCACCTAGATCTACATACAAAACTATTTCTTTTTCGGTGTATCTCTCTACCACTGATCACCACATCTTACGCTCTTGTCCAGGACTTCTCCCGTGCTGCACCCTGCACTGGAATGACCTCCTTTTTTTAGTCAGGCTCTCCCCCCATATTGTAGGTCTTTAAGCGCTCACTCTATATGAACCTGTTTAGGCTAACCTACCTCATATCCACCTAACATACTCACTGCATCCTACATCTATCCTTCTTCTCCTTCCTTCCCCCTCTCCTCTGCTCTCACCAGCAGTAGTCCTTCCCCCTCCTTATGTCTTCTGTAAGTTCATCCCCCTATTTAGTGTGTTAGCTCATGTGAGAAGGGCCCTCCATCCTAGTGTTGTTCCCTCCTCCAACAATCTCCCCCACACTTCGTACTCTCTTGCCCCCTCTACTACCCTTTTACCCTGTCCCCACCTGGTGGCTCCCTCTCAATCTCTTACTGTGCTCTATCCCCTCCTCCCTGATTTGCCAAGCTTGACACCTCGCATTTTGCCTTGCTGTCTGTGCTTGCTTCACTTTATTAAATTTTTGCGGTAATTTTATATTTATATTGTATTTTATTACATACTATGCTGTCAATCCCTGCAGACACCTTGTGGCACCTTATAAATAAATTAAAATAATAATAATAATAATAATAATAATAATAACATACATATTTGTTTCTACTTTAGAACTATAACACATTACCACCAACATCCACTACTGACAGGTGTTATGAGGTATTTCAGTTCTGTCAGGGGGTTCATCCAAAGTTTGAGAGTAAGGAGAAAGCAGTTTAAGTGCATACCTTGACAAAACGATGTTGCACATGTAACTGAGAAAACAGAATTACTCTAATTTGAGCTTAACTCTAATTCTTACCACTAATTTGAGGAACAGCATATCAGTTGGATCTTTTTTATTACTGAATTAGACACCATGGGCCAGATCCTAAGTTTAGTACGCTAGCGTATTTACGCTAGCCAATGACATAAAATTGCCCATTCCTATTTACTGCGCATGTGCACGGCAGATGTTACACCACGTAACGCTGAACATACGTACCATCAGCTTAACTACGAATGAAGGGACGGGGGCATCAATACAACCCCCGTAATTACGCTTTGTAGGCCAGGTTAGACCGTCACGTACGTAAATCCATTATGTACGTCAGTACTTACGCTATCAAAAGTTAAGGTAGGGTTTGGGCAGCGTAAAATGACCAAAGTATGTACAAACGAGGGGAGTGCCTAGGAGAGTGCATAGAAATTACACTAGTGTAAATACGCTACGCATTCTAACGTAACTAGTCTGTAGATCTGGATCTACCCCCATGATAAAAAAAAATAGGACATTTGTATCTTGCCTAAACCATGTATCTTGATCCACTCTAAACTGCAGTGTGGTAATAATTCTGTAGAGTATATTATATCCAAAATGTTTAAAAAAATAATTAAAATTAGAATAGAATAATTTTCTCTGCTTTAGCATCCAGACTGCGGCTGGATGCTAAAATGAGGGCCGGCTTTCCTTACCTTTACAGTCTCATCCGCCGAGTGGGACTGTCGGCTAGCATATTATGTCCCGAAGTGGCCAAGACTGGGAGATGAAGTCCCGCGGGACTTCATTTCCCAGTCCCGGCCACCACGGGACTTCATATGCTAGCCGCAGTCCCACTCGGTGGATGAGACTGTAAAGGTAAGGAAATTTTATCTTTTTATTTTAATCATTTTAGCATCCAGCCGCAGTCTGACTCCAAACCAGCGGCGCTGGTCTGGTGTCAGACTGCAGCTGGATGGTAAAATGGTTCAAATAGGCGATACTGCCGCTTAACCAAAGTGGCATCACCGGGCGGTGCCCTTCTTTGGCTGGCACCCCTGGATGGTGCCATCCTGACCAAGGGGTAGATACGCCTCTGTCTGCATATAAATTCCAAATATAAACAAAATTAAATAAATACCTTTGCTCACAAAATAAACATATAAAACAAATATCATGAAAACAGATAAGATGCATAAAAATGACAACAGAAGACTAAATGTAATATTGCACCATAAACACTATCGCATGGTTGCTCCGCATAGTGAATAAACTGAGAGGTCTATAGAAATGCTTTACATACCTGGAAGCAAGATGGAAGAAAGGAGCCCTCCGGGAAGCTTGTTGTGGACGTCCAGGTAAGCATAGATGGGAAGACCGCAGGAGAGAGTCGATGACAGTGCTGGCAGGGAACGCTTCAGAAGATTCACAGTCAGAAGCACCACTTAATGACTTCTTCATACATCTTATCTGTTCTCATGATATTTGTTTTATTTGTTTATTTTGTGAGTAAAGGTATTTATTTAATTTTAATACACTGCCTGACCTCCTTTTTTATATTTCTTTTTTTGTTGTTGATGTCTCTGAGGAAATCAGAGGGAGGGAGGGAAATATATCATTCAGTATTTCCATTCGCACTGATTCATGGACATTTTGGGATTTTATTGGTTGAAGAAACACTGCATCTTTTACCTCATAATACGACTTTGTACTTTAGCACATTATTGATCTAAATGCCACAAATATAATCATTTAATTAACTGATTACACCTCAGTGCTTCTATTTCACACGACTTTCTATTCTTTCTCCGTGTTTTTGGAGGCGGATTCGGGTGTGATGTTGCAGCAGAGTTTTCAGCGCATCTGTGTGGTTTTACAAACAATGGGGCAGATCCAGAACAACGCTTCCAAGCGAATTTACTCCTGGCGGACACGTAAATTCGCGGTTTTGTATTTACTGCGCATGCGCATGACAGATGATACACTATGTCACGTAACGTAACTCTGAGCATATGGGCCATTCACGTATCTGCTACGTAAATTCGTACGTGGGGGTGTGCCAAATTTACGTTAGCCAAAAAGTCCGCCTAAATTACGCAATGTAGGTGGAGGTTTGCATTTAAATTATACAGTATGGGTGTGCTTAGCTGCGTAAGTCTGCGTTGCCTATACGTACGTGTGCAGGGGTGAGCGGTTACGCTGTCAAAAGTTAAGGTAGGGTTTGAAAAGTGGAAATCGGTCAAAGTACGTGCATTCAAGGGGAGTGCCTAGGGCAGTGCTCCACAACCAGTGTGCCGCAGCAAGTTTCTAAGTGTGCCGCAGGCCTATCGTCCCCTGACTCGGGCCACTATGATTACAAAAAAAAAACTTACCTTCCGACGGCAGCGGCACCCGGCTCAGTGGCGCACACAGGGGTGGGGGTGGGGTCCTAGTAGCACAGAAACCCCCAAAGGGACAAAGAAAAAAGCAGCTTTTGTCTTATGATCACCGCAGGGAATTCATGTCTGGCTGTCAGAGCCAGAATGGAGATAAGCAGCAGCAGCTTTGAAAGTCAGCTTCCCCCTCACATAGGTAAAATGAGTCATTACCCATGTGTGGGGGAAAGGGGCGGGCATGCTGAATTTCAAAGCTGCTGCTGCTTACCTCCATGCTGGCTCCGACAGCCAGACATGAATTCCCTGCGGCGATCATAAGACAAGATCTGCTTTTGACAGCCTTTCTATCAATCTATCTAAACAGGAAAACTGTCACTCCTCACACAAGTAAATCTGCTCACAGTGCTCTTCAGTTATGATAGATAGATAGATAGATGTCTGTAATATGAAGTCACTCAGGAGTCTTGTGAATTGAAGGCCTTCTATTGCTGGCATTCGCTTCTGCCATTTGTGCATATCATTCCCTGACGAAAGTCGCCGCTGCGCGATTGAAATGTTGGAACTACACTTCATGTAAAAAGTATTAAATAGCATTTCAGACGCTGCTTTGAACGATTCACAAGACTCCTTAGTGACTTCATTTTACAGATATACATATATATATATATATATTACATACATACATACATACATACATACATACATACATACATACATACATACATACATACATACATACATACATACATACATACATACATACATACATACATACATACATACATACATACATACATACATACATACATACATACATACATACATACATACATACATACATACATACATACATACATACATACATACATACATACATACATACATACATACATACATACATACATACATACATACATACATACATACATACATACATACATACATACATACATACATACATACATACATACATACATACATACATACATACATACATACATACATACATACATACATACATACATACATACATACATACATACATACATACATACATACATACATACATACATACATACATACATACATACATACATACATACATACATACATACATACATACATACATACATACATACATACATACATACATACATACATACATACATACATACATACATACATACATACATACATACATACATACATACATACATACATACATACATACATACATACATACATACATACATACATACATACATACATACATACATACATACATACATACATACATACATACATACATACATACATACATACATACATACATACATACATACATACATACATACATACATACATACATACATACATACATACATACATACATACATACATACATACATACATACATACATACATACATACATACATACATACATACATACATACATACATACATACATACATACATACATACATACATACATACATACATACATACATACATACATACATACATACATACATACATACATACATACATACATACATACATACATACATACATACATACATACATACATACATACATACATACATACATACATACATACATACATACATACATACATACATACATACATACATACATACATACATACATACATACATACATACATACATACATACATACATACATACATACATACATACATACATACATACATACATACATACATACATACATACATACATACATACATACATACATACATACATACATACATACATACATACATACATACATACATACATACATACATACATACATACATACATACATACATACATACATACATACATACATACATACATACATACATACATACATACATACATACATACATACATACATACATACATACATACATACATACATACATACATACATACATACATACATACATACATACATACATACATACATACATACATACATACATACATACATACATACATACATACATACATACATACATACATACATACATACATACATACATACATACATACATACATACATACATACATACATACATACATACATACATACATACATACATACATACATACATACATACATACATACATACATACATACATACATACATACATACATACATACATACATACATACATACATACATACATACATACATACATACATACATACATACATACATACATACATACATACATACATACATACATACATACATACATACATACATACATACATACATACATACATACATACATACATACATACATACATACATACATACATACATACATACATACATACATACATACATACATACATACATACATACATACATACATACATACATACATACATACATACATACATACATACATACATACATACATACATACATACATACATACATACATACATACATACATACATACATACATACATACATACATACATACATACATACATACATACATACATACATACATACATACATACATACATACATACATACATACATACATACATACATACATACATACATACATACATACATACATACATACATACATACATACATACATACATACATACATACATACATACATACATACATACATACATACATACATACATACATACATACATACATACATACATACATACATACATACATACATACATACATACATACATACATACATACATACATACATACATACATACATACATACATACATACATACATACATACATACATACATACATACATACATACATACATACATACATACATACATACATACATACATACATACATACATACATACATACATACATACATACATACATACATACATACATACATACATACATACATACATACATACATACATACATACATACATACATACATACATACATACATACATACATACATACATACATACATACATACATACATACATACATACATACATACATACATACATACATACATACATACATACATACATACATACATACATACATACATACATACATACATACATACATACATACATACATACATACATACATACATACATACATACATACATACATACATACATACATACATACATACATACATACATACATACATACATACATACATACATACATACATACATACATACATACATACATACATACATACATACATACATACATACATACATACATACATACATACATACATACATACATACATACATACATACATACATACATACATACATACATACATACATACATACATACATACATACATACATACATACATACATACATACATACATACATACATACATACATACATACATACATACATACATACATACATACATACATACATACATACATACATACATACATACATACATACATACATACATACATACATACATACATACATACATACATACATACATACATACATACATACATACATACATACATACATACATACATACATACATACATACATACATACATACATACATACATACATACATACATACATACATACATACATACATACATACATACATACATACATACATACATACATACATACATACATACATACATACATACATACATACATACATACATACATACATACATACATACATACATACATACATACATACATACATACATACATACATACATACATACATACATACATACATACATACATACATACATACATACATACATACATACATACATACATACATACATACATACATACATACATACATACATACATACATACATACATACATACATACATACATACATACATACATACATACATACATACATACATACATACATACATACATACATACATACATACATACATACATACATACATACATACATACATACATACATACATACATACATACATACATACATACATACATACATACATACATACATACATACATACATACATACATACATACATACATACATACATACATACATACATACATACATACATACATACATACATACATACATACATACATACATACATACATACATACATACATACATACATACATACATACATACATACATACATACATACATACATACATACATACATACATACATACATACATACATACATACATACATACATACATACATACATACATACATACATACATACATACATACATACATACATACATACATACATACATACATACATACATACATACATACATACATACATACATACATACATACATACATACATACATACATACATACATACATACATACATACATACATACATACATACATACATACATACATACATACATACATACATACATACATACATACATACATACATACATACATACATACATACATACATACATACATACATACATACATACATACATACATACATACATACATACATACATACATACATACATACATACATACATACATACATACATACATACATACATACATACATACATACATACATACATACATACATACATACATACATACATACATACATACATACATACATACATACATACATACATACATACATACATACATACATACATACATACATACATACATACATACATACATACATACATACATACATACATACATACATACATACATACATACATACATACATACATACATACATACATACATACATACATACATACATACATACATACATACATACATACATACATACATACATACATACATACATACATACATACATACATACATACATACATACATACATACATACATACATACATACATACATACATACATACATACATACATACATACATACATACATACATACATACATACATACATACATACATACATACATACATACATACATACATACATACATACATACATACATACATACATACATACATACATACATACATACATACATACATACATACATACATACATACATACATACATACATACATACATACATACATACATACATACATACATACATACATACATACATACATACATACATACATACATACATACATACATACATACATACATACATACATACATACATACATACATACATACATACATACATACATACATACATACATACATACATACATACATACATACATACATACATACATACATACATACATACATACATACATACATACATACATACATACATACATACATACATACATACATACATACATACATACATACATACATACATACATACATACATACATACATACATACATACATACATACATACATACATACATACATACATACATACATACATACATACATACATACATACATACATACATACATACATACATACATACATACATACATACATACATACATACATACATACATACATACATACATACATACATACATACATACATACATACATACATACATACATACATACATACATACATACATACATACATACATACATACATACATACATACATACATACATACATACATACATACATACATACATACATACATACATACATACATACATACATACATACATACATACATACATACATACATACATACATACATACATACATACATACATACATACATACATACATACATACATACATACATACATACATACATACATACATACATACATACATACATACATACATACATACATACATACATACATACATACATACATACATACATACATACATACATACATACATACATACATACATACATACATACATACATACATACATACATACATACATACATACATACATACATACATACATACATACATACATACATACATACATACATACATACATACATACATACATACATACATACATACATACATACATACATACATACATACATACATACATACATACATACATACATACATACATACATACATACATACATACATACATACATACATACATACATACATACATACATACATACATACATACATACATACATACATACATACATACATACATACATACATACATACATACATACATACATACATACATACATACATACATACATACATACATACATACATACATACATACATACATACATACATACATACATACATACATACATACATACATACATACATACATACATACATACATACATACATACATACATACATACATACATACATACATACATACATACATACATACATACATACATACATACATACATACATACATACATACATACATACATACATACATACATACATACATACATACATACATACATACATACATACATACATACATACATACATACATACATACATACATACATACATACATACATACATACATACATACATACATACATACATACATACATACATACATACATACATACATACATACATACATACATACATACATACATACATACATACATACATACATACATACATACATACATACATACATACATACATACATACATACATACATACATACATACATACATACATACATACATACATACATACATACATACATACATACATACATACATACATACATACATACATACATACATACATACATACATACATACATACATACATACATACATACATACATACATACATACATACATACATACATACATACATACATACATACATACATACATACATACATACATACATACATACATACATACATACATACATACATACATACATACATACATACATACATACATACATACATACATACATACATACATACATACATACATACATACATACATACATACATACATACATACATACATACATACATACATACATACATACATACATACATACATACATACATACATACATACATACATACATACATACATACATACATACATACATACATACATACATACATACATACATACATACATACATACATACATACATACATACATACATACATACATACATACATACATACATACATACATACATACATACATACATACATACATACATACATACATACATACATACATACATACATACATACATACATACATACATACATACATACATACATACATACATACATACATACATACATACATACATACATACATACATACATACATACATACATACATACATACATACATACATACATACATACATACATACATACATACATACATACATACATACATACATACATACATACATACATACATACATACATACATACATACATACATACATACATACATACATACATACATACATACATACATACATACATACATACATACATACATACATACATACATACATACATACATACATACATACATACATACATACATACATACATACATACATACATACATACATACATACATACATACATACATACATACATACATACATACATACATACATACATACATACATACATACATACATACATACATACATACATACATACATACATACATACATACATACATACATACATACATACATACATACATACATACATACATACATACATACATACATACATACATACATACATACAAACATAGAATGCCAGTTACAGTATAGAAACATAACTAATAATTTTACATTGAAGAATACAAAAATATGTAATTTATTAAGCTAACATATTGATTAATGTTCACAATCAAATCTAGTCATTTTATTGAATTTGTGAAGACGTATATAGATATTTTCGCGTACAAAATTGTGGTCGCAATTACAAAAGACAAAAATTCTATAGCAAATGATAGTAACATATTTTATTGTCATCAAATTTATTTATTAACATAAAATAAATACATACATTTAACACATTTTACAACAACTCATACACTAAAAACTTTTAGAAAGTTACATACACTTAAAATGTAATATTAAATAAATGAAAAAGACGACTGATCAACATTTACTTTCATGTTCGGTGATTAATACGCACGTGAGCGAACGTATTAGTCATTACGTGAGCTTTCATGCGTACACATAGGATTACGTACGCTTTTGTGCGTACGTATTTTACGTACGTGTGGTGGGTGTGTCGGTGTAATCTACGTTTGAAAACCTGACGTATTGATGTACGTACGCACACGTACATAAATACATACGCACGCGTAGTTCAGGATCTGCCCCAGTGTGTGTATGATGAAGGCTGCACAGTGTGTGTATGATGAAGGCTGCACAGAGTGTGTATGATGAAGGCTGCACGGTGAGAGTATAATGAAGGCTGCACAGTGTGTGTATGATGAAGGCTGCACAGAGTGTGTATGATGAAGGCTGCACAGTGTGTGTATGATGAAGGCTGCAGAGTGTGTGTATGATGAAGGCTGCACGGTGAGAATATGATGAAGGCTGCACAGTGTGTATGATGAATGGGCACAGTGTGTGTATGATTAAGGCTGCACAGTGTGTGTATGATAAATGGGCACATTGTGTATGTATGATAAATGGGCACCGTGTGTGTGTATGATAAATGGGCACAGTGTGTGTATGATAAATGAAACAGTGTATGTGTATGATAAATCGGCACAATGTGTGTTTGATAAATCGGCACAGTGTGTGTATGATAAATGGGCACAGTGTGTGTATGATAAATGGGCACAGTGTGTTTATGATGAAGGGGTAACAGTTGAAGGAGGCACAGCATGTGTGCATGATGAAGGGGGCACAGTGTGTGTGTATGATGAAGGGGGCACAGTGTGTGTGTGTATGATGAAGGGGACAAAGTGTGTGTGTATGATGAAGGGGACACAGTGTGTGTGTGTATGATAAATAGGCACAGTGTGTGTATGATAAATAGGCATGATAAATGGGTACATTGTGTGTGTATGATAAATGGGCACAGTGTGTGTGTATGATAAATCAGCACAGTGTGAGTATGATAAATGGGCACAGTGTGTGTGTATGATAAATGGGCACAGTGTGTGTATGATAAATGGGCACAGTGTTTATGTATGATAAATGGGCACAGCATTTGTGTATGATAAATGGGCACAGTGTGTGTATGATAAATGGGCACAGTGTATGTGAATGATAAATGAGCACAGTGGGGAAGATCCTGAACTACGTTTTTCTGCGAATTTACGTGTGGTATACACGTAAATTCGCAGTTTTGATCGAACTGCGCATGCGCACCGCAGAAAATACGCACATTCGCGTAGCGTATTTTCTATCGTAAGGATAATTCACGTATTGCGAACGTAAGTAATTACGTGTGGGCGTGCCAAAATTAGGTTAGCGACGAATACGTGAGAATTACGTGAAGTAGGCGGGGGGGGGGGGGGATTTAAAGTGTACAGTATGGGCGTGCTAAGCTGCGTACGTTCGCGTAGTCTGTACGCCCGTTAGCGGACGTATTGTGTTACGTATGGAAAAGTTAAGGTAGGGTTTGGGTAGCGTATTTTCACAAAATACGTCCGTGCAGGGGGTGTGTTAAGGGTAGCGTAGCGAATTTACGTACGCGAAAATTCGCTACGCGAACAAACGTATTGCAAACGTTGTTCAGGATCTACCCCAGTGTGTGTATGATAAATGGGCACAGTGTGTGAGTTTGATAAATGGGCACAGTGTGTGTATGATAAATGGGCACAGTGTGTGTATGATAAATGGGCACAGTGTGTGTATGATGAAGGGGTAACAGTTGAAGGGGGCACAGTGTATGTGTATGATGAAGAGGACACAGTGTGTGTGTATGATGAAGGGGACACAGTGTGTGTGTGTGTATGATAAATAGGCACAGTGGGCCTGATCCAGAACAACGATTCGAAGCGAATTTACGCGTGGCGGACACGTAAAATCGCTGTTTAGTACGCACTGCGCACCATAGAAAATACGCACATTCACGTAGCGTAATTGTGAACGTATGGGCCATTCACATATATGTCACGTAAATACTTACGTGTGGGCGTGCCAATTTTACGTTACTCGAAATTACGTGTGAAATACGTGAAGTAGGCGGGGGGAGGTATTTAAAGTGTACAGTATGGGCGTGCTTAGCTGCGTAAATTCGTGCAGCCCATACGTACGTGTGCGTATGACAGCGGTTACGTTTGAAAAAGTTAAGGTAGGGTTTGGGAAGCGTATCTTGACAAAATACGTCCGTGCAAGGGGTGTGCCTAGGGGAGTGTAGTGAACTTACGTGCACGAAAATACGCACCGCGAATAAACGTACAGCACACGTAGTTCTGGATCTACCCCAGTGTGTGTATGATAAATGGGCATGATAAATGGGTACAGTGTGTGTATGATAAATGGGCACAGTGTGTGTGTATGATAAATGGGCACAGTGTGTGTGTATGATAAATGGGCACAGTGTGTGTGGATGATAAATGGGCACAGTGTGTGTGGATGATAAATGGGCACAATGTTACATAGTTACATAGTTGATGAGGTTGAAAAAAGACAACAGTCCATCCACATTTCTCCCTTGCTCCACTACTGTCCTTTATTTAAATTAGCGATCCTGGTAACCCTGAATGTCCTTTTCTGCTAAAAAATATATCTAATCCTTTCTTAAACATATCCAGTGACTCTGCCATCGCAACCTTTTCTGGCAGTGAATTCCACATCCTGACTGCCCTTACTGTGAAGAACCCTTTCCTTTGCTGGTTGTGAAACTTCTTTTCCTCTAACCTTAGTGGGTGCCCCCGTGTCCTGTGTACAGTCCTTGGGGTAAAAAGTTCCTTTGAAAGTTCTCTGTATTGACCCATGATGTATTTGTATATATTGATCATATCTCCCCTTGTTGCCTCTTTTCTAAAGTAAACATGTCTAAACTGGCTAGCCTTTCCTCATAGCTCAATGACTCCATACCCTTTAACAATTTTGTTGCCCTTCTCTGAACCCTTTCTAGTTCCAAAATGTCTTTTTTATAGATTGGTGCCCAGAACTGAACTGCGTATTCGAGATGAGGCCTTACCAATGATTTATATAGTGGCAAAATTACACATGTGTGTATGATAAATGGGCACAGTGTGTGTATGATAAATGGGCACAGTGTGTGTGTATGATAAATGGGCACAGTGTGTGTATGATTAATGGGCACAGTGTGTGTGTATGATGTAGGAGTAACAGTTGAAGGGCGCACAGTGTGTGTGTATGATGAAGGGGCACAGTGTGTGTGTATGATGAAAGGGCACAGTGTGTGTGCGTATGGTGAAGGGGGCACAGTGTGCGTGTGTATGATGAAGGGTACACAGTGTGTGTGTATGATGAAGGGGACACAGTGTGTTCGTATGATAAATGGGCACAGTGTGTGTGCATGATAAATGGACCCATTGTGTGTGTATGATAAATGGGCACAGTGTGTGTGTATGATAAATGGCACAGTGTGTGAATGATAAATGGGCACAGTGTGTGTGTATGATAAATGGGCACAGTGTGTGTGTATGATAAATGGGCACACTGTGTTTATGATGAAGGGGTAACAGTTGAAGGGGGCACAGTGTGTGTGTATGATGAAGGGTCACAGTGTGTGTATATGATGAAGGGGCACAATGTGTGTGTGTATGATGAAGGGGGCACAGGGTGTGTATGATAAATGGGAACAGTGTGTGTATGATAAATGGGCACAATGTGTGTGTATGATAAATGGGCACAGTGTGTGTGTATGATAAATGGGCACAGGGTGTGTGTGATAAATGGGGGCACAGTGTGTGTGTATGATAAATGGGCACAGTGTGTGTGTATGATAAATGGGCACAGTGTGTGTGTATGATAAATGGGCACAGTGTGTGTGTATGATAAATGGGCACAGTGTGTGTGTATGATAAATGGGCACAGTGTGTGTGTATGATAAATGGGCACAGTGTGTGT